>PITA01012091.1:0-63657 GCA_004023965.1 Spilogale gracilis | reverse complement strand
CTCCAGACCCTCCAATTTGTTTCTACCTTTTTGCCGATGATCTTTGTCTCTCGTGGCGGTCCAGAAGTGGGAAATATCACATTTCAGGCTGGTTTCATGGGTGTTCACGGTGGTCTTGTAGTGGTTTTTTTGTTGGAATTCAGCTCTCTTCAGGGAACTCCCTGAAATGCGGTCACCTGGCCTTCCGCCATCTTGACCCTAGCCCCGGTACTTACAATTTTTGAGACTTTCTGTATTCTCTACCACAAATTATTTTGCTCCCCAATGATTTTCTTCTTTATAGGTATTTGCTGTTTAATTTCTCTATTATCTACACCATTCAGGTTCATTCTTTTTCAAATTCTTTCTTTCTTTCTTTCTTTCTTTCTTTCTTTCTTTCTTTCTTTCTTCCCTTCCTTTCCTTTCCTTTCCTTTCCTTTCCTTCCTTCCTTCCTTCCTTCCTTCCTTCCTTCCTTCCTGCCTTCCTTCCTTCCTTCTTTTCTTCTCTCCCATTTCCTTGCCTTTAGAGTTCATAGCTTTATTTTGAAAAATAATGGCATGCTACATATAACTACAATAACTACATTCAGTCAGATGTAGTTAAAACTCTTCCTAAGTTGCTAGAAGAGTATCATTTTTAAGGTGTTTTTTTTTTCTTTTTTAATTCTAAGATTACCATGATAGATACTGGGTTAAAAGAAGTAAGCATTCATGTTCTCCTTAGAGATTTGACAAAGACCATTGGTATTTTGAGTAATCTTCTCTCTAGGTGGACAACTGACATTTTTGGATTAGAAAATCCTTTAGTATGATATCCTCCTTTACTTGACCTAGAAACTAAAAAAATATAATTTAAATCAAAAGAGCTTGTTAAATTCATGGCTGACATCATCCTGTCCTTTTACCCCATCCAATCAATCACCAAGCAATGCTGATTTTTCTTGTCTTGAATCTGCTTGCTTCTTACTTTCTCCATACTCAAGAGTGAAGTCCAAATAACCAATATTTTTACTAAGATTTCTGTCATGGCCATCCAACTGAATGGCTTTCCCTCTTTTCATCCATTCACCATTTGGTAGTCAGAGCCATCATTTTAAACCACTGATACACTCTTGTTATAATCTTAGAAAATATAATTCACATCTACTCATTCTTTTTAGTATAAAGACCAAATGCTTACCATCATCCACAGGGTCCTATGTAGTATGACCTCAGATGAATTCTCAACTCCTTCTGTCCCCTCTGGCTTCTTTGACCCTCTTTTAGTTCCTGCTATGTTGCAAGCTACTCCCCAGCTCAGGACCTTCACTCAGTTATTTTGCCTAGAACCACCGAATTCTCAGAAACTCCATCCCTTGCATACTTAGCATGCAGGGTCATTACTTGGTAGAGCAAGAGGTCAGGTCCAGGGGAAATCCTGAAACACTTGGCAGAAGTTTTTCAAACCTCTATCTTTTTCAAGCTGTGTTACTGTGAGTCACTTACAAACTTTTAGGGGGCATGCATTAGTTAATCATGAGTAGTTTAATCCTAATGGAAGTAAAGTGTTTATCACAGTGCCTGGAAAAAAGTACATATTCAATACATATTGGCTCCTTTCCCCTTTCCTTTTTTCTGTTGAAGTGTCAATAACTATTTGTTGAAGGCATGAGAGATTAGAGAAAGTTTCATGTACAGTAAAAAACATGTATATATCTTTAAATGTACCATGTGTCAAGCAACAAACCATCAGAATTTTTTTTTTTTTTTTTATTTAGAGAGACAGCACATGGCATGGGGAGGGAGGCGGGCAGTGGTCAGGGAGAGGGAAAGAGAATCTTAAGCAGGTTCCACGCTCAGCACAGAGCCCCACACAGGGCTGGATCTCAAAACCCTCAAACATGATCTGAGCTGAAATTAAGAGTCAGACTGACTGAGCAACCCAGGAGCCCCAAACCCTTGACTTTTGAAGGAAAGTTATCTATAAATATCGTTTGTTTAGAATTCAAACCAAAAATGTTAATGATAATGGCAATGCTAGTGTTGACTTTCATATTTATGGAAAATATTAATTTTCAAAGTTCTAACCAAGCCTTCTGTAAAGACCAGGAGAAATTGGAAGTAAAGATTTCTGATATGTTAATTGAAAACTTACAACATAAATAAATAATGTCTAAATGTTGATTCCTCTGGGGTGGGGAGCCATTATTTTAGGGAGACCTTCACTTTACTCATTTAAACTGAGCCCAGCTCAGAGAGAAGTTCACCAAGAACTTTCCACAGGCCATCCCAGTGCCCAAGATAACTCATCAAACACTACTCTTACATGGGCTTTTACATCCATAATTCTTGGCCAAAAAATAATTCTTGCTAAAAAAAATCTTTCACTTCCCTAAAGTGTGTTCTATGACATTCCCAATCATTATGGTTCACTAAGGTTTTTGTCAATTTCTTACCTTCTGGTCAAGGGTGTTATGGTGCTATCAGTTCTCCTAAATACTATGCTGACCACAGTGGTGAATCAAGAGCACAAAATACAGACTTTAGATTTACCGTACCCATTTTCAAGTTTTATGACAATCTTTACCTGGTTTAACAATCCAAGTTCAAAAACTCTGATTCCAGAATTTCACTGTAGCTCTATTCTGAAATACCTATGATGTATATTACACATATTACTCATTACTATTATTTTTCCAAATCCCTACTGTCCCTGTTAGCACTCATCAGAGCATCAGTTTGCAGGGTTTTGCAAAGTGTAATGTGACAGAAGTGTATCATTCATACTGATGTGATGTTAGGAGAAACCACATATTGGCCATATTCCTTGATAATAAGGGTTTTTTGCCTTTTAACTTTAAATTATCTGCTTTAAAGAAATCATACTTTTTACATAAGCATTTGATTATATTTCACACACTTTAAATTTGATTTTTAAGATTTTTAACACTACTCATCCTTAGGAAAAAGATGGAATTTCCCAGAAAAGTCTAAGAAATTTTGTTCTATTACTATCTTGGGTACTTTCCCATTATCAACTACCGAGTATGTAATGTATAGTCAGTACATACACTGAATTTCAGTGTTTCTTAAATTCAGTGCAACAAAGCAAAATAATGGGTGTGAGATGTATTCCAAATTCAAACTGTGCCTTACGATAGATCACTTTAAAAATTATTAGTGTTTTTCTTTCTTCTCCATTAAGTTCAAATTTAAAAAGTCCTAGTTATGTGAAAGTAGTAAGAGAGGGTAAAGGAAGCACACAGAGATAAAAGATAGGTGATGTCCTCAAGACCCCCTAGGACGGCTGCATGGCAGCCTCCTTCTTGAGCAGATAAACACCTGGTCATGCAGACAGAAGGCACTTGACGACTTACGGTCTACAGTCTCTTAGCTTAGGGTCTTTATAATTTTTCTTTTGACTACTTATTTTTTTATCTATGGAGTACCTTACAAGTCATATAACCGTTATCATATTCAGATTAGAAAAAAATCTACGTTACAGGCAACAAAGATGGGAAGGATCTTGATCACTACATTCTCACTTCTCATTCTCTGTGTTTGAACAGGCCTAAAGATGCAATTCAGCAGAACAGAGAGACTGGGGAAAAACCCGCTCTGCATTTAAAAAATTAAGCTGAAACGAACAAATAGGGAGTGGCAGAAAATACTACACACATCAGGAAGGTTAAGTGAATGGGTATTCTATTCAATTAAACAACATAATTATATTCCATGATATTTTATAGGGGCGCAAGTCCAAACAGGAAAATACATTATTAAGGTACTGATCTATAGTGAGGGCTAGTTAACAGATATGCCTTCTCTGAGCACCAGACTCCTGCCCGAATCACCAGAGGGTCCAATTGGTTCAGACCTCACATCTTCAAGTTAGCAAAAGTGACTTCTTAACTGAGGTTTTCAAAAAGAAAAAAAAAATTCTTGATAATGGCAACCCTGTCATTTATTAAACACTTTCATGTGGCAAACATTGTTCTGGGCACTTCGTTCATATAATCTCTTTTTATTCCCACCCCAGTTCTAGAAATCTAGAGGTAAGTGTTATCTCTGTTTTACAGTTGGAAAAAATGAGTCTTGGAGAAATTAAGTCATTTGTCTTACTGATTCTAAAGCCAAATTTCCTAAGTTATGCCAATGTCTATATAGCCCATGCTTACACATACAGCCCTGGTGCTCAGGTGCTTTGGCAAGAGAAGGTCTGGGATTAATTTATACTTCTTATCACTAGGGAATATCAGGGAAGTGCAGTTTTGTTTCAGCTTGTTTTAGCTTAACCAAAATTTATTGCACATCTTTTTTTAAAAGATTTTATTTATTTGACAGAGGGTGAGAGAGAGGGGGAGCAAGCACAAGTGGGGGGGGCGGGGAGATGGCAGGCAGAGTGGCAGAGGGAGAGGGAGAAGCAGGCTCCCCACACAGCAAGGGGCCTGACATGGGACTCTCTCCCAGGACCCTGGGATCATGACTGGAGCCAAGTGCAGATGCTAATGAACTGACCCACCCCAGTGCCCAATTTATTGCACATCTACTCTGCAGTAGGTTCTGAGCTTTGCACAGGGGGAAAGAAATAGTTTACAGAAGATCTTCACCTTGAGATCACATTAGCATCTCAACGATGAATGTGAAAATGGTATCTGGACTTCACCCAGGACTGGCCCTGACCTTTTATCACTATCCCTGGGGCTTCGTTCTTGGCTATTCCCAGGCTTCCAGTCCTGCTAGCTGTTAATTAATTGAGCATCTTTACTGTGTGAGTGAGATATTCAAGGCACAGAAATGATCAAACCAGAGAATGGTCCGGAGCTCAGCACCTAGGCACATGACCATCTCCCTGGATTCGACAGCCACACCTGACTGGCTATTTCCTTCTGTCGGTGGTGACTCTTCAGAGAGATTTCTATGCCTCTATACATTCAACTTGCTCAATCTATTTCAGTCTTCAAAGCCAGCTTCATTAATTATCATCCTAGCTGTTTTGATTCCTTTTTTGCTCTTTCACAAATCTATAAAAATAATGAAGTTTCTGTACTTTTCTTGACCTCACCCTTATTCTGTGAAATACCTGTAGTATCCTTCCTAGGCAGTGGGAAGTGTTTAGTAAACTGCTTTCGCTTTTTGCCCAGAGAGGACAACTTTTACCCAAGCAGGCTTTCTTGATTCTCCTAGAAGCCCCAATTCAGCCATCAAATGCCTCCCAGGACAGTTATTCAAATTAAGAATTATCATCCTGGGGTGCCTGGGTGGCTCAGTTGGTTAAGCGACTGCCTTCGGCTCAGGTCATGATCCCGGAGACCCGGGATCAAGTCCCGCATCGGGCTCCCTGCTCGGCGGGAAGCCTGCTTCTCCCTCTCTCAATCCCCCTGCTTGTGTTCCCTCTCTGGCTGTGTTTCTCTCTGTCAAATAAATAAAATCTTAAAAAGAAAAAAAAAAAAGAATTACCATCCTGCAGCCTCCATGAGATCTTGCTAATGCATTGTTTTAGACCCATTTATTTCTTTGGAGCAAGTCTCTTGTGTTTCTCACTTCCTTAGTCTTTGTTAAGCGCACGTCACTTGGTTAATTAAAAAAGCAAGGCAAGTGCGCTTCATATTTACTTCATAAATAAAGTAATAGAGATTATACATTGCAGCTTTTTAAAAAAGTGTTTTTTGCAAAGTGTTCCTGAGAGACATGTATGTGCACCTTATCTCTCATTTGAAATTCTCAGTTTTGACTTGACAGTTTGCTGCATGATCCTGGGAAAGAGGTTTTAACTCTGGTGACCTCAGCCTGCCGATTTTTACAATGTGGTTTAGGTGAGGTGCTCTCTAAGTTTTATTTCAGCTGTAACATTCAGTTATTTTATTGTTTGAAATCAAGGATCATTTCTTAGGAAGTTCTCTGAAAGCAGAGTCTGCCCTGTACCAGTTCTCAGGCAGCATAGGCTAGATCCAAATAACTATGAATTTATGGGCTTACAAGATCTCAGAGTTCAAAGAGACTGTCAAGGTCATGGAGCCCAACCCCCCTCCGTTCCTACCTGAATCCCTTCTACAACATCCCCACCCAGTGGCCAGCCCGTCTGCAGGTGAACACCTCCGACAGCCTGCACCACCCTCAAGTCAACCAGTTTTTTTCTATGGGCTATTAGGAAGTTTTTGCTCAAGTGGTTTCCAAACGGGATCCCCTGCATTTCCCATTAGGAGATCTGAATTTTGCCGCTTATGATTTCGTTCAAAAGCGTAGCTCCTTTTGCCACAAAACCATCCTTTAGGTATTTGAAAATGACAACACAAATATCCTTCCTTGTCTACAGTATAAACAAGGAATCCTTGAAAACATTCCTGCTACGGTAGGGCTGGGAGTGTGTTCCTGATTTCAATCAGTTCCCTTCTTAATTTGACCCAGACTGTCAATACCATTCTTACTGGCCTGCTAAACTGATCAAATGTTTGACATAAACCTTGATGACAGAATTTGAAAATTGGCTTTTAGAAAGAAAGATAATCTGATGAGAGATTATCACTATAATCTGGGCAAAAAGTGACAAGGACCTCTACAAAGACAAAGGGGGTTACTAATAGCTGATGGATATTTTGTATTTGCTTTAGATATATTAGCACAAGTAATATAACCATGGAGCCTTTCCGATTCTGGAGTTTAAGTTACTTATACAAGACTAATATGTGATAGGTCTGGGATTCCAACATCTTTTCAGTGGCTCAAGTATCTAGCAGTATTCTTTAAGTGAAAGGAAGATTTCAAACATTTGGTATGGGGGGAATTCCACTCCATAAGGCAGGATAGAAAAACTTGTCCCATCATTGGTTTCTAAGGGGAACTGTTTTTGAAAATTCTGTAAAGGAATGGCTGCCTGGATTAGGACCACCATACAGAAACACCAACAAACAAACAAACAAACAAACAAACAAAAAAACCTGGCCTTGTAGAAAGGACAGTGAGTTCTGTGTCTGTGTGTGGCCACTTTTCTCTTAGAATACTTCTGTCCTTGCTGTAGGAGCCTAAGAGAGCAGATTAGTCTTCCTTCAGGCCATTGGAACAGTGCTTACTGGCTCCAGGAAGGTACTGGAAATGAGGAGTCCACAGCAGCCCCGATTGCTGGATGAACACATGGATCTTTTCAGGAAGGGATTGTCTCAGTTTCAGGGGCTTTTTCCCCTTGGAGCTTATTATACAGACCAGCCATCTCTTGGACACGTCTACCACACCAAGTACAGCAAAGCCTGCATTCTCCAGGAATGCCTGTTGCTCAGCAATCTTCAAAAGTACAAGGCAGATTTTCAGGAGACATCCTTGAGTTGAGGGGCAGAAAGAACAGTGTTTCAGAGGACATACAGAACAGGGGGGGAAATGGGCTCCTGAACCTAACAGATGTCTGATTGGTGACATGTGACTGAATCATATCTCTGAGTAGTTCAGAGGCTCAAAGAGGAGCATGAAGTGAGCTGAAATATGTGAAGTGTCTAGAATGTTAACTGGTGTAGGGACACCTGGGTGGCTCAGTTGGTTGAGCATCTGCCTTTGGTTCAGGTTGTGATCCCAGGTACCTGGGATCGAGTCCCACATTGGGGTTCTTGCTCAGTGAGGAGTCTGCTTCTGCCTCTGCCTGCTGCTCCCCCTGCTTGTGTTCACTCTCTCTCTGACAAATAAATAAAATCTTAAAAAAATAATAAAGTTCTACTGCTGATAAGAATGTTAACTGGTGGAGAGTGTATGTTCAATCAATGGCAATGAGAGTCACAAGAATTTTTACTGGCTCAGATATTTCATTTGTGGAAAAATGAAGATATCTTGGTCATATGCTGGAGAGGAGTTCTGGATGGAACCTGAGTAGGTCAGGGAGGTGGGAGTGACTGGGCTTTGCAGAAAGAGCAATTCTAAGAAAGGAATGGTGGGGAGTCGAGGGTGAGCATCCCCGCACGGAGAGAGGTGTGCTCCGACTTGGTCTATGACTGTTCTCTGGCTATAAATTTGCCAGGGAGATTTTTGCTTGATACACTCAGTAATGTGGCCAGACTTCATGACGACGGTTCCCAAAATATTTCAAAGAAGGGAAGGCCATCTTCAGAGCAAGGCTGTGAGGACCCTAGGGGATCAGAATGAGAGGATGGCAAGGCCGGAAAAGGCTCCGTCAGTGGAACTGCTGCATGTGGGAAGTGGGCAGTGCAAGTTTTCATCTTGGTTTTCTTAGCATCTCTCTGGGCCCCATATGGTAATAAATGACAAGCTCCCCATCAGATCCCAGAACACAGATCCCAGAACCTTCTCTCTGAGTGCTAGTCTGGGATTTAAATCCTCAAATGCCTGCAGTCAGCAACAGGTGGCATAAATTTGTGAGCCAGGACCGGCATAACACAGAGAGAGCAGGTGCCGGGATCGGCTGAGATTGGCGGCCATCAGCCTTGCTTGATTATCTTCTCTTTCAAACACATTGGGACCCAGAGGAAACCCACAAAGTCTGACCCTTAGGCTTCCCAACAGTGATCCCTTTGCAGGCCTTCTTCTTTGTCTCTGTATTCCCATCCCTAAACCCACACCCTCTTGTATTTCTGCCAAGTAGAACCATGTGGTCATGGCCACCCCATAGGGAAATACAAGGAGTGTGCTTTGGAGTAGGGGCAGCTCGGGATTCAAAGTCACTTCTAGGGCATATAATGTTACTCAAGTTCTCTGAGTTTTGTTTTCTTCATAATAACTCCTGCCATAAAAAGTAGCTGAGATTCCCAGATCACCTGCCCATAGTTAACAGTCAGTACGACAATTATTTCCATTATTATTATTATTTCTACTTTGGTGAAATGAACAGGTAATGGGATCCAGACTTTGGTCTCTATGTTTCACTTTCCAATGATCTGACACCTCAACACATTCAAGGGCACTGGCTGCATGAGTTTGCATCATGCCCAGGAGCACAAGCACCCTCTGCATCCCCCCACTAAACTGAAAGTGTCCCCTGCTCCTGTCTGACTTCCTGGCCGGAGGACTTGCAAACACTCCTTGGGTTAGAGATGCTGACCTCTAAAGGCTCCTCTTAAAATACGTATAGATAAGACCGTTTTAGCATCCACCTTCACATTAATACAAAAGAATTTGGCTGATGCCCAGAATGAGCAAGTTTTGCAAGAAAGTGGAGGTGGGGGAGGAGGAAGGGGAAGACCCTACTGAGGTATAAATGACAAGGAGGATGTGGTCACTGGATGTCAGGGCAGTTTTCTATTGAGAAGGTCATCAGAGACGGAGCACAGGTGATCCTTCCTGTGGAAGCAGGGTGGTTCTCTGTGGTGAGTCACCTGTCTGGGGTTCCCCCAAATCATAAACACTCAGTGGAAACTACACACCTTTGAATAAGGAGGCTGCGTGGAAATGTGGACCCGAAGCTCCAGCACCCCCATCCTCATCTTGCTGCTGCTATTGGTTTGCCTGCACGAGATCCCAGACATGGGTGCTCATGTTGGAACCCTTTTCTTCATCAGTCCCCTGGAGTGGCTGTGTGCTTGGCAAGGGAGGGTTCTTGTCCTGTTCTAATGTGAGGCCACCCTGACAGAAGAGGAATAGAAAGCAAGACTGAGAAACACTAGGCAGTCAGGGAGCCCCGACCCAGCTCTTCCCTCTTGCATGTTCTTGACCTGAGAAGCATGGGGCTGAGTACAACACACCCCCATTCTGGAGGAACCTGTTGTCTAATCCAAGAGGCAGCTAAGAAAACAGACGCCAGGGCAGAGGTAGGCCTTGTATATTTGGCCCAGGGCAAACGGGAACCGAGAAACTATTGGAAGATTGCAGAGGCCACTCCCCTGCTCTTCTTCCTTTCCTTCAGGTCTTCGCCTGAGCTCAGCTGTGCTTGCTGTCCGGCGTGGAGGGAGGCCTAGACATTTCCCCTCTTCTTACCACCCCCTCCACATAAATTTGTATCCTCCCTTGAGAAAAAGATATATCCCTTGTAAAGGAAAATGCCATTTAATGCCCTAAGACATATTCCCCACAGTGAGAATTTAGTAAGATTCTGAAATTTCTAGAAACTTCCAAATCCATGACTTTTCCTGCCTTCTTCTTCAGAATGATGATGATGTCAGTGATGATGACAGTGTTGAGGAAGCAATGCGGCAAGGACAAGGATGAGGATGATGGGGCTGGTGGTGACAGTGGCACCAATTCCAGGAACCAAGGTATAGTCAGTCTTTACTGTGTGCCAAGAGCTGTGCATGCATTCTCCGAGGCCATATTTCTGTTATCATTCCACTCTCACAGATGAAGAAATTGACAGGCTTTTAAAGATCACGCAGTTTGACAACAGGATGGATTCTGTTCAAAGGTAGGTGTATGATTTCAGAGTCTGAGCTCTTAACTGCTCTGCCTGGCCGCTGGGTGACTTCATGGTCTTACGCGCTTGTTCTCCTATGCTGGTCTTCAAGGGAAGCAGGCGAAGGGGTAGCTGGAAGGTCTGGGCTCCGCTCTAAACAAAGGGATGCCAGAATGGAGGAACCAAGAGTGGTGCCACTGAAGAACAGAGCAAAACAGACCAAATCATGGGGGTCAGCCAAGAGAAAGTAATGCATCCCTTGAGAGTGGATTTCTGACCCACTGAACCAGACAAGGAGACTTGATCTAGTTGGTGCTGCACAGAGCATGAGACAACTGCTAATAAAAAGAAAGGGATCTGGACCTCTTATTGCCGTGCACCAGCCCACCCATCCTTCCACAGGGCAAAAGAGAAGGAAAGCTACACTTTCCTGCTAGTGATTGCAACCTGCTCTTTGTTTGCAGTTCCGCTTCCCCTTCCAGCCCTATCCATCCTCTGTAGAACTCAGGTAGTTCTCTCCAAAAATTAGTCACTTTCAGTAGCTGCAAGTGTTAAAAATTGCAAAGCCTCTTTCCCTTCTCGCAGGCCTCCCAGGTGCCATCAGCCTGGGTTGCAGAGGCAGAGTGGAAGAAGGAGCTCTAGAGCAGAGGCAGGCAGCTTTGCAAACTCCTTCCCTTTGGCCTGGCTCTACCTCTTCTCTTGCAAGTTGCACGGGCTGTACCAGCATGACCCCCATTTCATGACATCTCTTCCAAATATTTGCTTAATGAGATTCCTGCCAATAAATGAGGTTTATCTGGAACTTGAAGATGATTGAAACAGAGAGTTTGGGGCTCTTTGGAGGCTTTTGGGTTTTTGTGAGCTGCAGTGCTATATATAGTTGTTGCTTTTAAGTTCCTATATACAGTGAAATACAGTTTCCTGCTTTCTCTGAAAAAGGTGCTTGCACTCACAAGCTGGGGCCCAGTCACCCAGAAATACCTACATCCAGATCATCATGGGTTGGTCCCATGTGGGGGAGAATGGAATCCTCTTCCCTTCTAAGACCCGCCTACTCAGCCCCCACTCTCCTTCTTATTCAGTCTTCTTCCACAAAGTTTCTCTGTATTACTGTTTTAATGAGGGAGATGCAGAGTGCTTTTGAATAGGAGGAAAGCAGAACCAGTACCTGGCCTGCCCCTGAGCTCTTGCTGTTCTAATGCCCAGTACCCACCCATTCCCTGGTTTTGGATACATAGCTGCAGAATGGAGACTGCTGGGCAAGTAGGGAGAGAGGGAGAAAGAGCAGCTCACATTCCAACATTATACTCAAGCTGCGTGACCTTGGCCAAGTTCTTTTGTTTCCTCATTTGTACATGAGGTCATGGGAAGATTAAAAAAGGTATGTGGAAATGTTAGCAGTAAGCAGGCGGTGATTAAGGACTTGGGATTTCGTGAACATCTTTGGTATTATTCTAAATCTTATGCACTTGGGGGCTCAGTAAATATTGCCACCAACACCAAAGGCCCCATTTTTCATGCCTTTTTTTTTTCAGAATGTGTGACTTGCATAGGTGATAAAAAAATTCTTAAAATAGCTGAAGTTTTAAGTAATTTTTTTAATCAGCTATTGATCATATTAATTTTGGTCATTTGATGAAGGCGTGCTTGCCAGGTTTCTCCACTGCAAAGTTACTACCTTTCCATTTGGGATTATTAAATAGTTTGCGGAGAAAATATTACCAAAAATGGGAGGAACCACATGATTCCTAATGAGATGCGCTAACGTCACTTGTGGTGTTCCTGCCCAAAATGCATAAAGCAAATCAAGCCTCTAGGAGATATTAGGCAACCCAAACTGAGAGGCTGTCTACAGTTAGTGGTTGGTATTCTTCCAAAGTGTCAGTGCAATGGAAGACATGGTAAGGCTGAGGAACCTTCACCAAATAAGGAAGCCTAGAGACATGGCATGTAGATGGAATCGGTGATCCTGAATCAGATAAAGGATGAGGAAAAATTGCTCCAGAAGATACAGGGATGACTGGTGACATTTTGCTATGAACCATAGACTAATTAACAACATTGTGCCAAAATTAAATTTCCTGATTTTCATGTGCCATAGTCATGGAGTAAATGCCCTTGCTCTTAGGAAGTATGCACTGAAGAATTTACTAGTACAGGGGCAAGATGTCTGCAGCTTATTTATATAGGCTATAGATATGGGATGGGAGAGGGGTGGAAATGATGAGACATATAGCAAATTTTAACAACTACTGAACCAGGGTGAAGAGTACAGAGTTGATTCTTTCAGTGTGATTCTTGTAAACTTTCTGCAAGTTAGAACTTAATAAAAAAAAAAAGTGGAAACAATCAGATTAGAAACCAACCTTCAGGAAAGAAAAAGCTGCTGAGCCACAAAATCAAATTCCTATATTCCTTCAGAGCACAAAGGAGTTGAGCCTTGTTTCCGTGAATTCTGTTGACTGAGACTGTGACATCATCACCATGATAATCCTCACAAGGAGGGTGTAGTTACAGCTTCTCTGCCATAGAAGACGACTGAGGTGGGGTGAGAATCCCAAGAAAACTCAAGCATCTTATTGGAGCTGCCTCCCATTGAATTTTGAACAAAGTTGCTGAACAAGACACCATTCAAGCATTCACTGACGTATCGAATCAAGATTTTTTGTACATCTATGTTTCAGCACTCTGCTCGATTCTGGAACAAAGACATGAGAAATGTTTTTCCCTTCACTCAAGGAGTTTATGGTTTTGCGGGGAAGACTGTCATATCCTCAGTAACAATAACCCGAGTGACAGGGATTACAGTAGAAACAGACATAAGCTGCTACTAAGGAGGAAAGAACCAGGAGAGTAAAATTACCTGATGTTGGTGGAATCTAGCCTATGTAGAGGAGTGAAGGTAGAAACTGCTGGAAAGAGCTCTGTGCAAAGAACTTTTCTTCCCCTCCAAGCTAGAGTTTGGATTATTTCAGTGTTTTATTTCTCTCCAAATACCAGACCTCTGAGCATGTCCCAAATCCTACAGTTGATGGTCAGTCACAGTTTCCCTCTCATGTTGAATTAATATGCTTAAGCTGCCATCTACATACACTAAAACCCTAGCCATGATATATCCTCCTATTAGCTCTGCCTGAGTTCCTGTTGGGGAAGGTCACACATTACCCTCACTCTTCCCTTGTTTGAAAGTGTTTTTCAGGATCTTGAACTCACTGGTGTTTTGTCACCTGTAGCTTCAGTCAACCCAAATGTGGAACCTCATATTTTTTCCTTTTGATTCAAGATTCACAAAGGGAACAAAAGAGGGTTTGGTGATACTACACAGAAAAGCATGGGAAATTAATAATGAGGTTTCAAGTTCCCAGAGTTCTATAGACTCACTGCCCTCTGGGGTTTCTGACTGGCTGGGGTCTTCCTCACAGATTTTCTGGCTGCCCATGAGCCAGGCTCTCACTCTCTTCATGCACTCCTCTGTCTCTTCCATTTGCTGGACTCCTCTCTACATTCATTTTGGGCCAACCTAAAAAACTTAGAGTTTTTCCATTTGTTCACAGAATAATTTATTTTTCACCCAAACTCTCAGCTCTGCCAACCTTCAAAAATACAAAAAGTTATTATGGTTTTCTCTTAAACAAAGGGCCATCTATCTGGGGTTTTCAACTTTGACAGCCAAAGAATTGGTGGAAGCTTTGGCATTACAATCTTTCCTTTTATATGATTCAATATCTGATTCAATATCTGGATGTGGCTTCACTTGTGTTTGGAAGGAAGGGAACAATATAAAGGTTTTTCCTTTTAAGAGTATGCATTATTTTATTCCATAGAGGGTGAATGTAGTTATACTTAATTATCTTTTATTATTGTTGTTGTTGTTGTTATTATTATTATTATTATTATTATCATTTTCACCACAATTTTCCCTTCTGGAGAGAAAGGATTTTGTGAGGGAAAGTTCATGAACAAATAACCCAGCTCTACTTGGACAGCTCAATTGTAGGGTATTTTATACTTCTCAAGGTAGCCTATTCCATCACTGGAAAAAAGAGCAAACTACATTATCCTTGAGAATATTCATATGATTAGTATTGATGAGAATATCCTGTATGCTCTATGGCAGGGGTGAGTACACTAGTCTGTAGGTAAAATCCAGCCCTTGTCTGCTTTAAATGACCCATATTTTTAAAAACTATTCCCCCCCCAAAATAATCAAAAGAACACTTCTTCATGACACATGAAAATTACATGAAATTTGAATGCTAGTAGTCTTCATCAAGTTTTATTGGGACACAACCACACCCATTTGTTTACCCATAATCTATGAGTGTTTTGTCTGCAGTGGAAGAGAGAGATTGCTGCAACAGGGACCACAAAGCCCACAGAATCTAATATAGTTACTCTCTGGCCTTTCACAGACCACTGCTGTGCATGACGCAAAATTGAAGAGTTACCATCCTTGAGCTTTCAAGAGCAATCATTAATTTAAAAATATCATACATCTGCAAAGCTCTCATCTTACTAAAATTGTTTGACTTGTGTTTCTTGGATCTGCAAGTCTATTCAACGCAAAAGAGAATGTATTCCTGTTTATAAATGTGTATTTATAATCATAAAGTTCACGTGTGTCTGTGTGTGTGTGCTAATGTCCAGAGCTACACATATGTAGATTTGTACCAATTAATTAATTTAAATGTACAATACAGACAATTTAGATCTGCCTGAATAATAATTTTCATTGATGATCAAGGTTGGGTAAAATTACTCTGTGTAAAATGAAAGATCGAACTTTCAAAATCATGTTGTTTTTAAACAGATAACCAGATGGTCATTTATTTTTTGTAGTATCTCCTGTTGCATGTCCATTTCTTAATCTCTTAAGTAAACAAACAGGTGTTAATTCCTATTTTTCTTATGAATGCGACCTTGTATTTCATGTGACTATTTTCCTTTTAGTCTTATGATACTGACTTTGTTGCACTCAGAGAAATAAAAACAATTTCATTTCTATGCCACCTTTAACAGTCCTGTTGGATCATAGATACACATGGGTGTGGTTCTTTATTAAGATAATGGCTTTGTCAAATTCACTCAAGGGTAAGACAAGTTTTCTATTTCAGTAAGCCTTCCCTTTTCTATTTCAGTGAAGCCAGTCTAGCTCTGGAAAATTATTTAGAATCCAAGTCATTTTTCAAAGAAATGTATATCTGCAACTTCCATGGGTGCTGGGATAAGAGCCAATGATTTCCATTTCCTACCACATGGATAGTGGAGTCTCCCAAAGAGGGAAGAAAGAAGGGAAGCATGGAGGAAGGAAAACAAGGCAAGGAGTAGGAAACTTGCCTCACTGCTATTTCACTATTAACCAATACTGGGGCCTTAGCAGAGATACTTAATTTCTTGGTCTGCAGTTTTCCCACTGGAAAATCAAGGGAGTTGGTTACAGTCAATAGTTTGCATGTTTGCTGAAGTACTGAACACTTAGATGACGTAAAATCCTATGTGCAAGACTAAAAATGAGAGAAGCAGGAGTGGAACTGACCTCATGGAAGCCAGGAGTTACTGGGCCTGGGCAGTAGATCCATAAGCTACCCTTCAGAGCTCAGGGTTCTCCAGAAAAGCTTGGTAGACTGTTCCCTGAGTTGCCTCATTCTGCTCCGAATTACCTGGGGCTTGATGCATAACAGTTACCATGTGCAGTTTGCACATGCACTACTGCATTGGATTTGCTTAAAAAAATGTGTTCTCTTAAATGATCAAGAATTCCTACTACAGGAATGTTTTTATTATTTACTATGCCAGGTGAATGCTATGAACGGAGATGAAGGGTCAGTCATCTCAACCCAGATACAGTCATTACAAAAGAGATTTGGTGTGTTTGGGTTATGTGATTGGCTCTGCGTCTTCACATCTGTCTCCCCAAATGCTATAAAGGAAGGGTCTCTATCTTAACCTTATTTGCCCAGTGCCTAGCAATAGAAAACACCCCAGAAATTTCATTAAATGAATATATAAATGAGAGGTGCTAAGCTCACTGTATAGATATCAAATTGATACATGAAGAGTGAAGGATTATCTAGGAAATATGAGAGTAAAATCTGCCCACTAGACAACTGAGGATGAAATTCAGTGAGCAATCTGCTCCCTAAACAAAAAGTTCCATTCCTGAATTAACTTCACTTGTCACCTTGGGTGCCCATCTATGGATCTCTGTCTGATAGAGATAAACCACACAATCTCTAAATTTTCTCTTAACACTGATATTCCATAAAGCTATGATTAAATTGATTCAGAGAATGATCCTTTTAAAGTGTTTCTCATAAATTATTCAAGTACCTGCTGTGGATCTCTATTTCCTAAATCCTTTCACCTGAAAATTCCATGCATTCTCTCCAGTGCAGCCCTGCAAGGACCATGAGGAAGTATCAAGTGATCTCAGATCACTCTTGAGACATTGTCCAGGTCTCCACCATCCAACAAGCCTCTCCCCTCACTTTGTGTAACTGAGTTTCTTGTTCTGGGTAGTTCAAGGACAGGGGGCCACAAAAAGATGTTGAAAAGACATGACGGCTATGACCTTAAGTTGTTGGAGGACCTTTCCCTTGTATGTGACATCCATGTGAGACAGGAGCTGCAGAGATGGAGAATTGTGGAAACTTCTAGAATTTTTTGAAAGAAAGTGTGCTGGATAGATGATATCGGTAGCCATAATCTTTGCGGTTGTTTGGGTACAAACAACCAGCTGCCCCTGATGTCACAACATCACCAATTTCACAGTATACTACAGGAATGCAAAGATATGAAAGGTCTCTTATTTTAGTATAACTCAGCTAAGAGAGGTTCTGAGCCCCAAATCTTCTGAGTAGGAAGAAAAAAACTTGCGAGCTAATGAAATGCCTAATGGGAGAGGGAGAGGGAAAAGCAGACTCCCCACTGAGCAGGGTGCCAACATGGGACTCGATCCCAAGACCCCAGGCTCAAGACCTGAGCCAAAGGCAAATGCTTAACTGACTGAGCCACATAGGTGCCCTGAGATGCCTAATAGTTTAAAATAATCTTTTGGAAGTAAACTTCCAAACTTTTGGAAGTAATATTTCACATCTTCACCATTCCTCTTTTTTCTTCCCAAGGGGGCACCTAGACGGCTCAGAAAGCTCTCTCGACACTTGTGAGAAGCGGGGAGATTTGGATCCGTGTGTGGATCCTTGTCCTACTCTCTAGTTATAGCTGGCTTTAATAGAGATAGATACCTTTTTGCAACTGGTCAGTACCTGTGTCGATGCACTCTCTGCAGAGTGAGTGTACTGGTACACTTCATTATTCTGCATTGGTCAGCATCTCAGGTAAATTTAAATCCCAACTGAACCACTTCATAACTGCTAAATCTTATTCGAGTTATTTGTCCTGTCCTTAGTTTTTGCTTCTGTAAAATGGAAATTATTTTGAGGGTTCAATGAGATAACAGATACTCAGTGTTCTCAGTGTTTGGCATAGAGTAAGCAGTGAATAAATGTTAACTGTTGTTATGGAAATTGATACTAGGCAGGCAAACAACAAATTCAGGGGCACAGCAAGATGGAACTGTATGTTAACTCTTATTATGAATCGTTTTTTAAAGATCTAAGTCTTCTAGCTTCATTGTTGGTTTCAAACACATTAGGCTGAGTGACCTTTTGTGGGCTTTAGATATCCCCAAATATGAAGCATCAGCCTAAGTACATTTCTCAAGCTTTTCTTTCTTTCTTTTTTAAAAGATTTTATTTATTTGACAGAGAGAAACACAGCCAGAGAGGGAACACAAGCAGGGGGAGTGAGAGAGGGAGAAGCAGGCTTCCCATCCAGCAGGGAGCCCGATATGGGGCTCGATCCTGGGTCTCCAGGATCATGACCTGAGCCGAAGGCAGTCGCTTAACCAACTGAGCCACCCAGGCGCCCATATTTCTCTAGCTTTTCTAACACCAGGCTTTAAAACCTGTAGCCAGACAGTTATTGATAAGCGATCAAGCCAATATATTTTTTGAGAAACTCAAGAAGGAAGGTACTTTCATCTTTACTCTGGCTTTCAATCACTTCTTTACAGATCTTGAGACTTGATGCTCATTTCACAGCATTCAAATGTGAGAAAAGATCATTCCAATACTGACTGTTGAAAAAAAAAAAAACACCCTAAAGGGGCTTCTGGCTGCTAGGCCATTATACTTTCTAAATTAATCATGTCCAATATGTATACATCTGCACTGGTGGTTTCATTGACCAATAAGTGTATATTCCCTTACAAGGAGCTTTGCAGCCCTTCTGTTCACTTAGTCATTCTGTTCTCAAGGATATCACATTTTTGGTTTTCAAAGATCTTGGCCTTTATTCTTATTAGTCCTCTAGTCAAACAGTTCTTTCATTTCCTGTGGGTATTTCATGAACCCTAGCAGGTACTCCACAATTACAACTTTGATCTTTCAATAAACATTCAGTAGTATCTACAAGGTGATAGGCATTGTGTCCTGAGCTGAGAATGCACACACCAGGAAACATAGCTCTTTAGATTTGTTTGACTATGGGGGCATACTGGGGTGGACTTTGTGACTTCAGGAAGTCCATGGAGGTTGTTTGGCTTAACCGATGGCAGAAGAGCTGCCCTCTATGCCATCTGGACCATTTCTTTCCAGTTACTACCCTACTTTTCTTCTTTTCTCCCCACATTTAAAGAGTTTTCTGTGTGTGTTTCTCTATTTTCTCACCTTCCACTCCATTCTGGACTCTGCTTCCATCACTTCTGGGCAATGAGTATCCAGAAGATCTCAGTTATATACGAATCTCCATTCCATGCAAGCTCTGCACTTGCCTTTACTTGGCTGCTGAATGGTGTTGGCGTCGAGGTTCTTCCTTTGACTTAGGTGGTACAATAGTCCCATTTCCACCTGCACCTTTGGTCGCTCTTTCTCAAACTCTCTCTTGGTTATTATTCTTCCACTAAGTAGATATCAAAGAACTCAGGGTTCCTCATGGCTATCTTGTCACCTCAGTTTAGGACTTCTCCCTATGTCACATTTTCTGTGCCTCTGGCATCCCTAACATCTCAAAGGATATGACTTTTGGACTGATGCTTCCAATGTAATTATTTTTTGTTTCTTTGTTTTTTTGTTTTTTTCTTTTTTTTCTCTCCCTGGGCTCTAGACCTCCTGAATATCTAATCACTGCTTTGCTGTTTTAGACTGGATGCTGCACAGGTAAGTGCAACCCTGTATATTCCAAACTGACCTCATAATCTTTCCCCAGAAAGTATTCTCTATCTATAGCATTTTCTATCTCAGTAAGTGGCACCTCCAGCCTCCCACTTACCTATATCTGTTACCTCCACCCCCTTTGGACATTTCCTTCATTCTCAGATGTACATCTAATAGCATTAAAATCTAGGCAAAACCCCTTGTAAATACTTTTTAATCCAAGCACTTATTTACATCTTCATTGCCATAATCCTAATCCAAGCTACCACACCTTTCCCATGGGAGCTTTCCAGAATCTTCTAACAGGTCTTCACCCTTCTCTTATTCCTCCTCCTTTTAGTCTCCTGACAAGAGAGTTCTTTCAAATGCTCTTCTGGTCCTGTAACTCCCCTCATTAAAACCCTCCAGTGACATCTTATTATTCTTAGAATATAGAGCACCTTTTATGTGGCTTGTGGTAGTTACATGTTCTGGTCCCTTCCTAATTCCGGAATTCTCATCTCATATCAGCTGTCTTCTTTGTGTCTTTTAATCATTTGGATCCTCATTCACCTACAGTACTTGAAATTAATTCCCATCCTACCATTCCATCAGACAGTCCTCCTTTCCAGATAACTCTTGCTCATCTGTCATGTCTTGGCCAAAATATTACTTCCTCAGTGAGGCTTCTTCCAATACTCAGAGTATATAATGCCTCTTTTATGTGTTTCATTTTACAATATATTTTTTTGCAATTATAAACATATGGTAATTTGTATGGTATGTTTTCTTCCATTTCTCTGATGGACTGTAAGAACTCTGAAAGCAGGGAGCCTGTCTATATTATACATTTTTTCCATCATCATTGCCAATACAGTATAGTCATTTGATAATAAATTAATGAATGAGTTGACCATACAGTTTCTGCTTAATTGCTTTAAGTCAAAAACAGACAATTTTGCATTTTTTATAGTTACTTCACCTCTATGTCCTTCACTAATGTGGGCTGAATAATGCCTACCTGATAGTTTTGTTGTAATGGGTAAATATATTTCGCATTCCATAAGATGTGAAATTCCCTGGGGAACACCTGTTCAGATCATGTCAGACAAACAAGTGGATGTATGCAAGTGGACCTAAGGTAAAGTTGGTTCTGGCATGTTTTAGCCCTTGTTCTATATGTCACTTCCTAAATGGAGGACTGTAATTACCAAGTAGGCAACCTCAGGATCGAGACAGGGGGAAAAGTTGGGGAGAGTGTTTTGTGGGTTAATTTCAACATGTTGTTCCTTGAAGAGTAAGCACATTTACTAGTGCAAAATGTCTAGGAGAAGCATGGCTGGCCTTAGTTGACGGAGTCAGGCTCACACAACTATTTTCTGAGGTCCAGAAACAGAATGGAATATTGGGTCTCCAAGGGCACTGGTACTCAGCATTTTTGGTCACTGTGACAACCTTGCTGTAGAGAGCCAAAGACAGTTTCAACACCACCTTCATTTAATTAATTCACCTAAAATCATCTTTATTTTCAAGGACTGTGGTGAGACCCACAGAAGAATGCCAGATCAGGCAGACCTCAGTACACCTGGTTTTCTTCATCACACCCCCGCAGAAGGGAGGACTAGTTGCCTTTCTAGGAAACAGAATTTTCTGAATTGTTCTGTTTTCATATTATTACTTAATGGCGGTAATAGCCAAAAATAATTTGAAGAACATGGGTTATAAATAGCCACCCATCTACCTACCTAAAACATAAATTGGTAATAATCCGTTCTTCTATCAATTCTCTGTCCCTTTCCTCCTTCGCTCTTTAAAATGTGTCGGTTTTATACTTGGATGCACAAACAAACGTCATCCTCGCCATATTCCACCCCCACTCTGACTCAGTTAGCAGGTTATTCTGTTTGAATTTCATTGTGAAGAAAAATAAGAGTCAAGAAAATGCTGTGTAGAACAGGACTTAGGAGGCTTCTGAGTCAGATGGACCTCTTCTGAATCATGAGCCATCTTGTGTGCAGTGCCATCTTGGACAAGTGGCTTGAGCTCTTCTGGAATCAGTTCCTCCTCTATGCACATGCGGGTCAATGGTCAAACCCCCATTGTTGGCAGCTGCTTTCCATCTGATCACATAGACTTGAGTAGTACAGTATCTGCCCACTACACTTTAACTTTCTAATTTTAATTATTATTAATATTATTCATCATATTTTATCATTTATCAGTATTATATTATTAATATTATTAATAATTAATGTTTAACAACAATATAAAATATTGCTTTCTAATTAATGTGATTTTAATAGTCCAACAGTAGTCACTAATTAATAATATCCTAGCAAGCAAAAGGATCCAATTCTTTAAGCAGTCATGTATTCTTCCAAGACTGTCTCTCCTCCGCTTTCTTTCCTCATCTGCCCATAGTCATAGAAGACTGTAGCCAGAAGTAAGTACATGACACAAATTCTGGAGGACTCTGAGGAATGCCAGAATCACAGAGGGGACCCAGGCTGAGGAAACACAGCTTGTTTTATCAATTTATTTCTAACTCTGAGGTTTGATCACTCCAATTCTAACTGCATCCCTGCAGAATATGTCATTGAACATTTCCCACATACAAGGCCCTGCTTGGAGTTAAATTTGTGTCCCTTTGAGATTCATATGCTGGAGTCCTAACCCAATACCTCAGAATGTCACCTTATTTGAAAAAAAAAAAAAAGGTCACTGCATATGTGATGAGTTAAGATGAAGCATTAGGGTTGGCTCTAATCCAATATGCTGAGTATCCTTATCTAAAGGGGATATCCAGGCACAGAGACACACATACTGTAAGAATGCCATGTGAAGATGAAGGCAGAAATCAGAAGGTTGCTTCTATAGGCTGAGGAATACCCAAGACTGCTAGCAAGCTATCAGAAACTAGCAAAGAAGCATGAAACAGATTCTTCTTTGCAGCCCTCAGAGAGAACCCACCCTGCCAACACCTTGATTTTGGACCTTCAGCCTCCAGAATTTATTGAGACAATACATTTTTTCTGTTTGAGCTATTCAGGTTGTGATACTTTGTTACAGCAGCCCTGGAAAACTCATACATGCTAAAGGTATTATGTGTCCCAAGCACTGCACATAAGATACATGTGATAAAGTCATTTCTCCCGCTCTGAGGGGGTTAAGCCTAGTGAGGCAGAATAGGAGCAAGGGGAGCAAGGGGCTCCTTCCTATAATGTCCTTGTGAGTGCTAGCTCAGCCCATTCCCAGGAGTCTCCAGGGTAGCACTTCCACTGTCCCCATCTCTTAGGTGCTCTGGGTTCTGTAAAGTTCCTTCTAATTTTGAAATGAAATTTATTTTTCTGCAACTTCTGGAACTTGGCTCTTAGCTCTTCTTTCTGGAGTAATACACACTAAAGTCTACCTCCTAGTTTTCCTTCCAGTCTCTCAGATATCTAAAAACTGGTAACAAGTGACCCTAGAGACCCTCTTCTGGAGATTATACCAAGCTCCAGACTGAAGTGGCTTCTGGATCCACTCATTCTGAATGATGATACTCATTGCATCTTCAGGATGCATCTGTAAGTCAGGCACTATTTCCGCAGTAGAGTAAGGAACCTGAAGCTGGGGGAGCCAAAGTGATTTGTCTGCTGTCACAAAGTTGAGAAGAGGCAAATGCAGATTCATACACTCATCTATCTGACACTAACCTCTGGGTTCTGGTTCCACAAACCTGGAAGTGAACTGTTTTCAATGGTGAGTCTGATTTACCCTCTGGCTCTAACCTTAATTCTTGTGTTATAAAAAAGATGGAGGTTCATGATCACATTCATGACAACTGGGGTCTTATGCCACCCAAACAAGGTCTATTCAACAAGACCAGGCACCAGCTGCTGGCATATGGCAATGAGTGTCAATATATCTGATAGTGCCAGGCAAAACAGCCTTTATTGGCAGCTGTTCGCTTGTCCAGCTGTCCAACAGATGGGGAGATGAGCAGCAAAGTGGCCTAGCTGGCACCATAGAGATCTGCTTCTTTTTGATATGATTTGAATGTTATAGCAATAAAACTGGTGGGCGATGTCTCTGAAATTGAGGCAGGCATACACAATTATCCAAAATCCCCCTCTCCCCCGTTATGTAGTAAGAAAAAAACTGGTTTCAAGGTGAGATGTCTGGGTTTCACCCTAAATCTGTCACTGATCTGCTATTTAAATTGGGGCTAGTCAGTTGAATTCTAAGGGCTCAATTTTCTTATTAAAAAAAACAAACAAACAACCCTTTGCAGCTTTGTGTGATGATCAAATGTGAGGCTGTGTTTGAAAGTTATTTAAAATGTAAAAAGTATAATAAAGTATAAACACAGAAGAATTTTAGGTACTTGACAGATAAGAGCATTTATCTGGGTGATGGAAGGAAATGTGGAGCATTTGGGTAAAATTATAAAAGGAGAACCCAAAAATCTAACAGAGCAGGTCAGAAGACTCATTGTCCTGTGTAGAGTTTTGTAGACCACACATCTACATGAGACAACAGACCACTGAGCTTTGATTTTGCTAGTATTTTCAGACAGCGCAGAATTTTTTTTTTCAGTTTGACTGTGGTTTGTTTTTCCTATTATGTACCCTGACTTCAACTATAAATTAAAGCCCTTCTTTATAAACTTTATAGAGAGGGGGGTGCTGTCATTCCTAAGGAACAAATAATATGCAAGTATATTGTAATTTAATGGAACATGAATTGCTTCTGAAAGATTGTGGTAAATAGTTTTGACTCACTAGTGTTGAAAATTATGATGCCTCTTAGTTTCCTATGATGTAAACATAAATTGTTAGAGTTTGGTGAGACCCACAAAACGAATCCAAAATTGTCATTAGAAGGAGAAGACATTTTAACAATGTTTATTCTTCCAATCCATGAGCATGGAATGGACTTCCATCCTTTTGTGTCTTCTTCAATTACTTTCATGAGTGTTTGTAGTTCCTTGAGTACAGATACTTAAGTTCTTTGGTTAGGGTTATTCCTAAGTATCTTATGGTTTTTGGTGCTATAGTAAATGGAATCGATTCTCTGATTTCCCTTTCTATATTTTCATTGTTAGTGTATAAGAACGCAACTGATTTCTGTGCATTGATTTTGTATCCCGCCACATTACTGAGTGTATGAGTTGTTGTATGAGTTCTAGTAGTTTGGGAGTAGAGTGTTTTGGGTTTTCCACATAGAGTATCATTTCATCTGCAAAGAGAGAGAGTTTGACTTCTTCTTTGCCAAGTTGAATACCTTTTATTTATTTCTGATGTCTGATTGCTGTTGCTAGTACTTCTAACACTATGTTGAACAGTAGTGGTGAGAGTGGGCATCCTTGTCTTATTCCTCATCTCAGAGAGAAGGCTGTCAGTTTTTCCCCATTGAGAATGATATTTGCTGTGGGCAAGTAGAGAAAGTCAAGAATCACATGGTTTCACTTACTTGCGGTGCATAAGAGGTAATATGGACGACAGTAGGAGAAGGAAAGTAAATGGGAAGTAGGGCAATTTGGGGAGAGAAATGAAACATGAGAGACTTTGGACTCTGAAATAAACTGAGGGTCTTGGAGGGTAGGGGATCGGGGGAAGGGAGAGCCTGGTGATGGGTACTGAGGGCATGCACTGCATGGAGCACTGGGTGTGGGGCATAAACAATGAATCTTGGAACACTGAAAAACTAAAATAAATTTAAAGTCAAAAAAAAAGAAGGAGAAGAAACTCCTATTCAGAAAGACAGGATGAAAAAAGAGAACAGACATTTGGGAAGCATCTCAGACCTTTCTCACTTCCCATGACTAAATGTGATTTGTTCATTTCTTTAATTTCCCATTAGAATTTGTCCATTTCCTTCTTATGGTACTCCTTGTGCGTGCGTGTGTGTGTGTGTGTGTGTGTGTGTGTGTGTGTGCGTGTGTGTGCATGTCTAAGTCTCTATTTGGGTACAGTAAAAAAACAAAAACAAAAACAACAAACCTTTATATTTCAATAATGAATGTGGTGCCCTTCTGACAGAAACTAGGGGCTTTCTCAGCAAGACATTAGAGTTGGCACTGACCAGTCTGTCATGATCAACATGAGACATAGGGCAGTTGGGTACTTCACAGACAAGATTCTCACTGTGGTATTTATCACCATGTGTATTTCCATCTCTCCTGTAGATAGAAAGTTCCTTGTAGGTAGCCACAGGTTTTGTTTTATATTGTCAGATCTAATTCTCACATCAGTTCTATAAATCCGATAATATTAACTAACGTCGTGATGCCACAGGTCTGCTGTGTTACCTCATTCCTGGGCATTATCCTTTCAACACTGGCATTGTTCATTGCATGCTTACCTATCCCTGTTGTCTGGAGAACGTGACTTGACCTATGGACTGCAAGTGAGAAAGGGATTGTCAGGAAGGAAGAAGAGAAGGAAATAAGATAGGTTCCATTTCCCACGAACTTTAGGGAAGCAGCATCAGAATACAGAAATAACACTGATAATAACTCAGGAAATGTGTGTCTATCGTCTGTGCAGCTCTATCACCTATAGCACTTCCAGAGATTCTTGAGAATATAGTCTATGACTCTTAAGGCTAAAACCTGCAGTCATTTTTACTAGCTCCTGAATAAGGATTTACTGTGCCTGAGAGATTCATATTGCTGTGGAACTAAACACACCAAAACTTAGTATCTTAAGACAACCATTTATTTAACTTGTGATTCTGTGGCTTAGTGGAGTGGTTCTTATATGGATTGGCCTTGATAGTCCCAGCTGGGCCTTATTAGGAGTTTGTAGTTGGCTGATAAGACACTTTGTGGCTTGAAGATCTAGGATGGCCTCACTTACAGGTCTGAAAATTATCTAGAGCAATAGGGGTGATGGAGCCTGTGTCCCGCATCATTCAGTGGGCTACCTTTGTCTTATTCTCATGGTAGAGATTTCTAAGAGTAGAAGAGGGAAGCTGCCTCTTGTGCTTCTAGAAGATCCAAGGAACCAAAGGCATGCTCCAAGCCTCTCACATCTGGATGCCATTTTCTGAACCACTGCCCATTGCCCAGTGCACAAAGCCCATATTCCTCCCCTTGACATTCGGGGCCTTACACACCATGGATTCTACTTTACATTCATATCTTCCATCCTGGCCCTCCCCAGTCTCCAATGTAGACATTTTTGTGCAGTGGATTGCACAATTTGTAGACTGTAAATAACACATTGCCTTTTCCTCTGGGTTTTCTCATGGCCTTCCCTGTACCCAAGTACTCTTTCCTCTTGCTGAAACTGTGGCCTTTTTAAGACCTAGCAAAAAATGAAAACCCCATGGATGTCCTTTAACTTGTTTTGTAATGCTTTTGTGCTTTCTCACGTGGGAGTCTTACAGCATGGTTCTCACTAATTATATAGCCGTCGGTACATACCTCCTGCAAAATAGACTGAAGCTCTCTTGAATGCAAAGATAGTGTTTCCTTTTATTTTGTATCTTCTGTAGTATCTAGAATAATATTCAAAACATATGTAGCAAAGGGGAAAAACTGTTTGCTGTGTGCTGACTTGAAATGAATTGAAAATTCAAATTACCTAAA
This sequence comes from Spilogale gracilis, assembly GCA_004023965.1. Taxonomy (NCBI): domain Eukaryota; kingdom Metazoa; phylum Chordata; class Mammalia; order Carnivora; family Mephitidae; genus Spilogale; species Spilogale gracilis. The sequence goes on along the minus strand of PITA01012091.1, from coordinate 36,608 downwards.
AGGATATTTTTTTAAGTAGGTATTTTCTTCATGTTTTTGAAACTAAGCTTGTTTACCATGATGCATCACTCCATAACAGTCCTTGACTGTACTTTTAATAGCAATAAAAAATATGAATATGAAGAGCGCATTTTCCAGCCCTCCCACAAAAACAACTTCAAGGCTCTTTGTGAGAGAAGGTAGGAGGTGAAGCAAAATCATTTGCCTGGAGTTACAAAGGCGTTGTCCTAGTTCCCTGAAACCATAGACTGACTCACTCCTGTTCTTTGGCTATCATACCCCCATGCACACCTTTCCTGAAGACTCCTCATTCTCCTCAACTAATAGCAGTACTTGCACTTCATTGATGTCCACATTCGAGAACTCTAAGGAGCCTCAGTGTCATGTGAAAGATTTGGCAGCTAGCCGTGTACAACCCCCACACACTGTTTTCAGACCCCAGTTGAAGTTATTGTTCTAACTCGGTCATTTCCTGCCTTTGGGAGTTGATAGAGGGTGGGCCTCCAAGTTCTTAAGACATTCTCTTAACAGTAGAGACCTTGGGACTTGCACACATTCACATACACACTCACACACCCACACACATTAACACACACTTAATCATACTCAGACTCACATTCTTATTCACACCCACACAGTGATGCACACTGATTCAATACTCACACACTCACTTACACACTCACATGCACTCACATTTCCAACCACACTCAATACTCACACATTCTCACACACTCACATACTCTTAATACACACTCACAACACTCACATGCAACAAAATTATATATAGAGTTCATCTTCATTTTTTTCTACAAGCACAGAAGCTATTTTGAAATAAAACTCATGTCCCCACACACTGAAAATCACAAATGCTCACATACTGTCATATTTGCTTTACAGTTTTGCTAATTGTGAAACAGAACATCCAAGATAAACTTGAAATCTTCTTTATTTTCCTCTCCAGTCTCTTGGATGTTCTTCTCTCCTATCACATAACAACTATGGGGAATTTAGTGATTTCCCTTCTAGTCTGTGTTCTGTACATTTGCTTTGTGTATATGTGCCCATAAACATTATCTCTGAAATGTTTATAAATGGCATCTTATTGTATTTAACTTCTTCAACTTGATGGAGAAGATGGTGGTAATTCAGGTACAGTTGACATGAACTCTTGTTAATGCACTTAGATTTAACTGTTTCATTTTTTGTTCATAATATTCCAGTAATTCTTTTATTGGAATATACCATTCTTATATTCACTCCTACTGATACTGGATTGTGCCCAACTTTTTTGCTATTATAGACAATGTTGCATTAAATGAGCAAATGCTGTATTGTGTATGGTTTTCTTTAGGGTATAAACCTAGAAGTAGGATTGTTAGGTTCTTGATCATTTTAACTTTCCTTGATATCCCTGCACTTTCTCTGCCTCTTGCCTCTCTCTAACATTCTTTTCTATTGCTATACAAGTGACAGTTCTAAAGTACAAACTTAATCATCTTCCTAAAATATTTAATATCTATTAGTGACTTCTCATAGTCAGTAGGATATGATATAAGCTCCTTAGACTGACATTTAAGGCCTTTTAGGATGTGGTCCTATCTACCTCTCCAAGATTATCTCATTCACATTTTATTCCCCAGCAATACTGAAACATTTCTTATTCCATGATGGCAGAGTAGAGCATTATATCTCTCCTTCCCCTGCCTGATTCCCTCACTTTCTCTCCTTAACCCCATTTTACCTTTCAAAAGTTATCACAGAGTTACCTATTCTGATAATAATAATAGTAATAATACATAACAATTCTTGAATATTTGCTGTGTGCCTTAAATTACCCTTTGCCAACTTCTCTCGCTGCCAAATACTATGTTCACTTTTATTAAAGTTCATCCCAAGTAAAGTTAAATACTCCCTCCCCTGTCTCTCCATCATGTATTATCTGATATGTTATTATGATGTAAATATATATATATATATATATATATATATTTGGATCTATAAGAAGAACAATGCTAAAATCATAATGATTTTCACTTGTTAATTTCCTGCTCTTACCTGAGCCACTCATTTTACTTATATTTTCTTATTTAAAACCACTTGAGGTGTCATTTGTGAATATCTTCTCTCATTCCTTGCAAATGACACGACAGACAAAAGGCTGATATCTAAGATCTATAAATAACTCCTCAAACTCAACAACCAAAAATAAAAGATGATCACATCAAAAAACAGGTAGGATGAAGAGGCACTTCTCCATAGAAGACATACAAATGGCTAACAGACACAACAGACACATGAAAAAGTGTTCGTCATCACTAGCTGTCAGGGAAATTCAAATCAAAACCACATGGAGATACCACCTTACACCAGTCAGAATGGCCAAAATTAACAGGACAGGAAACAACAAGTGTTGGAGAGGATGTGAAGAAAGGGAAACCCTCTTACACCATTGATGAGAATGCAAGTTGGTGTGGTCATTTTGGAAAACAGTGTGGAGACTCCTTAAAAAATTAAAAATAGAGCTACCCTATGACCCTGCAATTGCACTACTGGGCATTTACCCCTGCATCAGGCTCCACACTCAGCACTGAGTCTGCTCAGGATTCTCTCCCCCTCCCTCTGCCCCTCTCCCCAATTGCTCTCTCTCTCTCTGTCAAATAAATAAATAAATCTTAAAAAAATAAAAGTATCTAGCATTTCTTGAATATCTGTATGATATTAGGTACTCAACTGTGACACCTTCGTACTATACATCAGACACTTAAACAAGTCATCTCTAATCCTTACAAGAAAGGGATGAAATAGACACCACTCACCCACCCTACCCCCATTTTAAAGATGGGAAAATAGAGGGTTAATAATTTACGCAAGTCACTAAGCTAGTGGATATGATGCAGTGCCATAACCAGACCTTAGAATTGGAGAAATCTCAAAATCACATCACCTTTTATGGGAATCTCCAACATCAGAATCAGACTCTGTGTCAATTACCAATTTGTGATATTTTGAAAGCATCACTAGGAACAATTGGCATGACACAACATGACCTTCTTTTCAGCCATGTCCCTGGTGGCTCTTTCTTTTTAGAGATAAGCCAATCTACTCTCCATTCCAGATACACAGGGCATTCTAAGCTACTTTTGGAAAGTGATGTAAACATAACTTGATAACTTTGATAACTAAGTAAAAAGTTAGGCAATGAGAAGCACAACTAATAACTAAAGTAGGAGGTGAATTAATAGTCCAACAAGATTGTAAAATGACAAGCCTGATGATATTCAAGTTGTAGAAGGTAATGCAAACCCTTTTATATGCTATGTTTTCTATAATATAAAAATGAGGAAAGAGGAGGGGGGCAGAAAGACAGAATGAGAGTGAGAAGGGGGAGAAAGAGAGAGAAGCACATGCTTCTCTAGTCATAGAGGTGCTAAGTAAAGTTATAGGGTCAAATGTAGGGCTTAAAAGGTCTTTGTTTCCATTCTAGCTATGCAAAACAATAGTTGAGCCATTTACTTAACCTCTACAGGCCTCAGTCCTTAAGGAGAAAAAAAGAGTGTATTCCTCTGTGGGGCTACTCTGATAATAAATACAGAAGACAGTCTAGTGATGGTTAAGGGTAACTCTGGATTTAGGGGTCAAAATCATTTCTTCACATATAATGAGGGCAACAATAGCACCAACTTCATATAGTTTTTGTGGGAATTAGCTCTATCCATATGTATAAAGCTCTTAAAACAGTACGCAACAAAATGTAAGAACCATGTGTCCTTGCTAAGTAGTAAATAAAAACAATGTAGATGAAGCCCTTAGTTCAGTTTCTGGCACACTGCCAAAGTTCCTCTACCTGTTGGTCCTTGATGATAATTCATATTGCAGGATAACACCCTGTGATATTAATAAAGAAAGACTGGTCCCATTTTATTAGAACAACCAAGCCATAACCAAGGCCATGGCTTTTTAATCTTGAGGTGACTTTATGTCTCTCTCCAGACTTCACTCCCCAGGCGAAGGCATTAACTGCATATCCTAATTATTGGTATGCTGATTCTAAAAATCAGAGCATATTGTTTCTAATGTTACCGTTTACTCTTTCCCTCTGGTCCTTATGTTTTATATTTATAAAATGAAAAGAATACCTACTCCTTGAATGTTTAATAAGATTAGAAAATGTTATCACAATTGAGACTTGATGATAAGGCAAATACTCAGGGCTATGCTGTTTTCAATAAATCTATAAGAGCAATGAAGACTGGTGAGTTTGGATATAAAAGTATTTGGGCTAGCCTCCTTGTTCTATTAGTTCCTACATGTGTAGTGGTAGGAAATGTACTTCGGCACCCAGTTTCCTCATCTGTAAAATTGGGAAAATAATTTTATTTTTTTATTTTTATTTTTTTTTAAAGATTTTATTTATTTGACAGAGAAACACAGCCAGAGAGGGAACACAAGCAGGGGGAGTGAGAAAGGGAGAAGCGGGCTTCCTGCCGAGCAGGGAGCCCGATGTGGGACTCTATCCCAGGTCTCCGGAATCATGACCTGAGCCGAAGGCAGTTGCTTAACCAACTGAGCCACCCAGGCGCCCCTGGGAAAATAATTTTAAAATAATAGCACTAACTCATAGAACTATGTGAAATTAAATGAGATAATACAGGAAAAGGCTTAGAACAGTGCCTTACATACAAGAAGCACTCAAGAACCTTTAGGTTATAATTCTTAGTCTAGTCGAGCATCTTAAAGTTACTATTGTTTGATGGGTCAGAAGATGTGAATTCAAATGTGGATATGGCCACTACCCAAGAATGTCTACGTATTTTCATCTACAAAATGAAAATGTAAAGGCAAAAACTCCTTCAAGGTCTCACCATGTATGATCCTTTGCTTTTATTTCACTTAGGTACCTCTAACCCTTTCCAGAAATAGGTTCTACAAAACTGGGGGTATGGGGGTGGAGCTAAAAACCATACTAATCTAGTAGTTATGAAGGTAGCCTAGTAGAGACACAGTCACTGTACTTTAAAGATGTTTTTATGTGTATAAACTCATTAATGTTTTTTTTAGGATTTAAAAAAAAAACAAAAATGTGAAACCAGCCCAGGCTTTGCATTTCTCATTATGAGAAAAAAATTTCCTGCAGTTGAACTACATGACATTTAATGACACATGTTGAAAATTTTAGGGTAGGCCCTTACTCCTCTGAGTGACTCATAATGGGTTTTCTAGAAGGAAAAAAACTGTCCTGTACACCAAGATAGGCCTTCTGAGAAAATACGAGAACCGAGATCTCGCACTGCTTCTGGAGATGTGGAAAGCCTGCTCAAGAGGACTCCTTTCTAAGTTGTGGTCACCCTCTTGAGACTCTATTCACTTTACTTTTATGTTAATTGGGAAACAATGGATACATGCTATAAAGAGAGAACATGAGGGAGTTTTGTGGCAACTACTTAAGTGTATACATGCACTGGCATAATGTTATAGCATATTATAATGTTTACTTCTCATGCTTATTGGTTTCAGAGCCAGAATTTTATAGATACAGTTGAAATCTCTCTGCTATTTACCCTATTATCCCCATCCTTTCATAGGTCCAGTGAGGTTAGTGTGTTTCCTTTGCACAAAATTGGAATATTTTTACTCCATCAGTGAGAATGGAAAGACCATGGTTCAATTTAAAACGTTGGCATGGGTTGTTTTTCATGAGCAAATCAAAGTTAAAAATTAAAATTTATGTTTCTGAGATCGATTTATATTGATACAAATACTAGATTGAACCGTTCAAGATTGCCAACAATCAACTAATTTTGACTATACAAATAGCACCCGTACTTGAGGAATCATAGTCCATCAATTTCACTGTTTAATTTGCTGTTTCACAGCTTTTAAACTGTATCCCCCCATTGTTACACATTTAACTTGATTCCAATTTTCTTATGATTATAAACTGTTACAAGATCTGTTAACAGTTGGGTCTGTCAGACTTTCATGAATTCTGGCAAAAAACATGAAATGATTGCAACGGAAGCAATGGACTTTATTACTCATGGCACAGTGAGCTTCCTAAGAATTAGCATATTTGCACCAATTTCCCTTGTCTCTCAGTTTCATGTGAATGACCTGTAGGAACCCAGGTGGAGATTACGCATACCATGGATTTGCATCATAGCCAAGGAACCCCGAGTTTAGGGAACCTGATTTTTTTTTTTTTAAGATTTTTTTATTTGACAGAGAGAAACACAGCTAGAGAGGGAACATAAGCAGGCGGAGTGAGAGAGGGAGAAGCAGGCTTCCTGCTGAGCAGGGAGCCCAATGTGGGGCTCGATCCCTGGTCTCTGGGATTATGACCTGAGCCGAAGGCAGTCGCTTAACCAACTGAGCCACCCTGGCGCCCCAGGGAACCTGAATTTTTTATAATGGACTGTGAGCAACCATGTCTGATCTTTGATCCAGGGAGACATCACTTTAATTGTGCTGGACAGTGAGCAAGCCTGCCCTCTGCAGACACTATCTTTTTCTCCCTTATTCATCTTACAGACATCTTTGAAAAGTTAATTTGATACTGAAGGACATTGATTTTGTTTGCAAGATGGGCAGAAGCCTGAAAAAGCCATGAATAATTATCTCCTGAAAATCTTCTGGCATATAGGGAAGAATTCCATTGGGACAGATATCTAAACACAAGATGACCAAGTATATCAGATCTGTGCATCAACCCTGGTTTTCAGATACTGTTAAATTACTCTCCAAGGTTCTTACACCAATTTTCACTCCCTTCACCAGTGTAAGATCTTTGCCTCTATCTGCTTTGCTCAGTATTTTATTCTTTCCTAACTGATGGCCAGTATCTTATTTTTGTAATGTTCATCTTCCAATTGTTAGCAATATTGAGTGTATTTTCATCTTTATTGGGCATTTGGGTCTCCTCATCTGTGAATTTCCTTTTTATATGTTTTACCAGATTTTTTTCTTTTTCTATTTATAGTTTATCAATATTTTATTGACCTTAAGATGTTTTATGCATTCTACATACTGATCCCCTTTCTTTGAAATGTTTACAATTAAAACATTTGTTTTAAATGTTTACATGTTTCAAATGTTTACAATTTCCCCCTGCTAATCATTTGATTTTATTTATACTTGTCATGTGTTTTATGGTGTATTTTTATTTTTATGCAAACCAACCTGTCAATCTGGTGTTTACTTATGGTTTCTGAGTTTTCTTAACATAACAGTTTTGGCCAATGTAGTAAGTATATTCTTTATATTTTCTTCTACAGGTTTAAAATATGCACATGTAGGTAGATAGTTCATAAAGATGAAATTTGTTTGGGGTGATATATAAGATAGATATCTAACTTCACTCCTTAAAATATAGATAGCAACATACTTCAGTACCATCTGTTGACAATTTCATTTTTCCAACTGATTTTTCCCCCCAGGATTTTACTCATTTATTTGAGAGAGAGAGAGAGAGCATGAATAGGGAGAGAGACAGAGGGAGAAGCAGGCTCCCCACAGAGCAGGGAGCCTGATATGGAGCTTGAGCCTAGGACTCCAGGATCATGACCCAAGCCAAAGGCAGACACTTAACCTGCTGAACCACCCAGGCACCGCTTTTCCCACTGATTTTTAAGGAAGTCTCTGTCTCATATAGTGAGTATTGGGATCCAGCAAGTTGGTCCAACCTAATCCTTTCAATCTTGTTTTTCTTCAAAACTCCTTGGGTGGGCACCTGGGTGGCTCAGTAGATTAAAGCCTCTGTCTTCAGCTCAGGTCATGATCTCAGGGTCCTGGGATTGAGACCCCCATCGGGCTCTCTGCTCAAAAAATTCCTTGGGTGGCTTTTAAGCCTTTGTAATTCCATATGCATTTGAGGATAATCATCTTGATACCATATACTTTTTAATTGGAGAATTTTTCTATACTTAGCAATTCTTGGACTCCCTTAGACATTAATTTCTGAGATAAGTGAGTCAAAATCTACTATGATCAAAAATGTGTCATATTGGTCAATTGCTACTTGAATTCTGAAAACTTTAGCCATGTGGACCTTGAGACTATATTATCATTTGTGAATTCATGGTTATTATACATTCTTGGTGGTTTATTTCCTTTTATCATTGAGCCATATCCCTCCTTATCCCCGTTATTTCTTTCTGTCTTCATATCTAATTTGTTTTATTCTTTGTTACTATATTCAATTACTATCTATCACAGTATTACTGTGAAGTTAATCTTTTTCACTGATGGTTGAGATAACTTCTTCTATGCTTTTTATTTTTCAAATTCTTTCTGCTGTTTAAGTATATCTTCTGTCAATAACTCAGAGCTAATTTTTTATTAAAATCTATTTTTAACTTTGCTTTTCTATAGGTGTTTGTGAATGGATTTAATTATGTTTCCTTTAAATTCATATTTAAAGCTCTAACCTCCAAAGTGGCTACATTTTGAGACAGAACTTTCAAGAAATAATTAAGGTTAAATGAGGTCATAAGGATGGGGCCCTAATCCAATATGACTAGTGTCTTAATAAGAGGAGAAAGAGTCATAAAGAAAAAAACTTTGGGAGGTCAAAGAGAGAAAATAGCTATTTACAAGCCAAAAAGAAAGGCCCAGGAGAAATCAAACCTGCCAACATCTTGGTCTTAGACTTCCAGGTTCCAGAACTGTGAGAAATTAATATCTGTGCTGTTGATAGCCCTAGAAAATGAATATAGTATTTTAAGCTTATTTTATGTATCGGGGGCCTAACTGACTTCAAACAAATAGCACCTTGCTTTATTATCAACATTTTAAAAAATTGAGAAATGTTATCAAATGAATGGCAGATGGGGTTTTAAAAATCACCATGGTTACTCACCAAAGCCAACGTGAAGAATCCTGTTTTGAGCACAACAGGCACATAGACTTGCTAACATGGTATGCCATGAGTAGGCAAACTTACCATATCGCACTAGTATAGACTAGAGCAGTCTTCCTTGAGTATGCCATGAGTAGGTAAACTTACTTACCATATCGCACTAGTATAGACTGGAGCAGTCTTCCCTGAGTATGCCATGAGTAGGCAAACTCACTTACCATATCCTACCAGTATAGACTGGAACTGGGGGATGGGGAGCACTGGAATATGCTTTCTGTGGACTATGATATGAGAAAAAGTGCTCTCATTCCCAAGCCTGGAATGTCTGCTTATTTTTTTCTAAATTGTCCAATCACATAAGTCACTCCACATAGGAAAAAATAAGTAAAAGGAGTATAGCCAAAGAAAATACTCTTCACGAAATTATTTTGGATAAAGCTGATATAAACAATTGTGTATAGATTGTTGAGTGAACATAATTATTCAGTTCTCTGGAACAAATGCCCAGGAATATAATTTATAGGTCATACAAAATTTGAATATTTAGTTTTCTTAAGAAAGCACCAAATAGTTTTCTAGTTGGCTATACCATTTATGTTCTCATATAATGTGTGAGTGATCCAGTTTTTCTGCATCTTTGCCAACATTTATTGTTGTCACTATTCACTTTTCTTTTTTTTTTTTAGCATTTTAATGGGTGTATAGAGACATATCATTATGATTTTATTTTATTTTATTTTATTTTTTTAAAGATTTTATTTGACAGACAGAAACACAGCCAGAGAGGGAACACAGCAGGGGGAGCGAGAGAGGGAGAAACAGGCTTCCCGCCTAGCAGGGAGCCCTATGTGGGACTAGATCCTGGGTCTCTGGGATTATGACCTGAGCTGAAGGCAGTCGCTTAACCAACTGAGCCACCCAGGCGCCCCTCATTATGATTTTAATCTTCATTTCTCCAATGGCAAATTATGTTGAACACCTTTTCATATGCTTATTTGCTATCTGTATTTCCAGGTCAGGGAGGTGCCTTCTCATGTATTTCGTTCATTTACTAATTGCATTGTTTGCATTTTTATTGTTGAGCTTTGATATATATTTGATATATACAAATATACTTGAGATTACTATATAGTTGAGATATACACATAATACTCTCTCTCTCTATATATATAGTCTAGGTTCTAGTCCTATCATGAATGGCTTGTAAATATTTTCTCCCACTCAGTAGCTTTTCTTTCCATCTTCTTCACATGGTTCTCTGGCAAAATAATGGTGGAGTCTAAATATTGGTGAAGTCTAATTTATCAATTTTTTCAATAAATATTGCTTTGGGGATCAAATATAAAAACTTCTTGCCTAGCACTATATCCTGACGATTCTATTCTATTTTCTTCTAAAAGTACTATAGTTGGATGCTTGACATTTAAGTTGGTGGTCCATTTTGAGTTTAATGTCTACAAGATATAAGACTTAGGCAGAGGTTCATTTTTTGTCTTTTGTCAATGTCCTGTGGCCACTACACAGTTTCTTGAGATGATAATATTTCCTTGGTATTTTTGACAAGATTCTGTTAGCCATATTTGTGTTGCCCTATTTCTGAGTTCTCCATTCTGTTCCATTGATTTATATGTCTCTTCTGCCAGCTACACACATTCTTGATTATGGCAGCTGTATAAGAAGACTTAAGATCAGGTTAATTGATTTCTTCTACTTTATTCTTCTTTTTCAAAATTATTTTAGCTATTCTGGTTCCTTTGTATTTCCATATAAATTGTAGGATAATCTTATCTCTGTCTATAAAAACTCTGAGTGGGATTTTAGTAGGAATTATGTAAAACATGCATATCAATTTGGGAAGGATTGGTGTCTTTTCCATGTTGAGTCTCAGGCCTTCTGGCACTACTCCAGTCAGGGCAGGGTGAAGGGGGATGTTGCTTCATTACTGTGGAGTGGAAGCAGAAGTCTAGGTATCTGTTGACACCCAAAAGGGAAGTTTCTCGTTGCTGCGGGACCCATGGTGGGAAAACTGACTCCTATGGAGTCTCCACTGACACTGTGGTAGGGATGCTGTCATTGTTACTGGGTGATACTAGAAGTCCTGACTTCATTGGGCCTCCTCCAATATCACCCTATGGAGGAGAGGAAGGGTACCTTGTTCTGTCATAGTAGAAGGACAGGTAAAGGGGCACCTTGTTATTGGCCAACATGGACAAGAGTTCAAGCTCCCTACTGCTTCCACAGGAGTGTTGGAGCATTTTGCCACAGCCTCATGAAGGTGGAAATCTGGGCTCCCAACTCAAATTTGCTAGCTTGAGGGTGAGGGGCCAATATTTTATGTTTTCCCTGGATGGAGTAGAGTGAATATTATCTAAAAGTGTTCTGTCTTGTTAAGCTGACCATTTCTTCATTCTTTGACTAGAGAGAACAGACTTCTGTTGGGGCTTATTTTTCATCTGTACCTACTGGTGTTTCTAATTTGCTGGGTTGTCTAGCTCCAAGGCTGGGACATGTTACTGAAAATAAAGAAAGACACTTAGGACCTATTCATTCCTAGGGCCTTATGGTCCCTGGATGGTCTATTTTTTTTTCCCCTCCATGTCAGAGTCTTTATGTTTGTTTTATATATGCTGTCCAGGATTTAACTGCACTTATCAGGACTGATAAGGAAAAGTACATCTATCCCATCTTCCAGGAAATATAAGGCCCCTTCTTGATTTTTGAAGAATCTAAGGAGTTGGGGCGCCTGGGTGGTTGTCGTTAAGTGTCTGCCTTTGGCTGAGGTCATGATCCCGGAGTTCTGGGATCGAGCCCCACAGTAGGCTCCCTGCTGGGTGGAAAGCCTGCTTCTCCCTCTCTCATTCCCCCTGTGTGTGTTCCTTCTCTAGCTGTGTTTCTGTCAAATAAATAAAATCTTAAGGGGCACCTAGGTGGCTCAGTTGGTTAAGCGACTGCCTTCTGCTCAGGTCATGATCCCAGAGATGTGGGATTGAGTCCAACATCAGGCTCCCTACTCGGCAGGAAGCCTGCTTCTCCCTCTCTCACTCCCCCTGCTTGTGTTCCCCCTCTGGCTGTGTTTCTCTCTGTCAAATAAATAAAATCTTTTAAAAAAAAAATCTAAGGAGTTAAAAATACACACAAGATTATCATTCAGAAAAATATCAGAGGCAACCCTTTGTGTCAGTACAAACAGATGTTCCCTGGCCCACACACAGCAAATTTGGAAAATAAGCTAATCTCTGGCCCCCCAAAGCAATTATCACTGGCAAGCTAAGCACTGAGAATATACTATTAACCATCGTCAAAAGCATAGCAGAAGCTCAGTGATATGTGAATGAAAGGGAAAATCTTGGTAGGATCTCACAAGAATGCCAATCAGTTGATGCCAGGTTGCTGGAATTCAAGACTGGTAAGTTTAAACTCAATTGGGAGAAATCTCCTACCTATACTTTGGCACTACACATTTAAACATTTTATTTATTTATTTTACAGAGAGAGAGAGCACAAGTAGGCAAAGTAGGCAGAGAGAGAGGAGGAAGCAGGTTCCCTGCTGAGCAGAGAGCCTGATGTGGTCTTTGATCCCAGGACCCTGAGATCATGACCTGAGCCGAAGGCAGAGGCTTAACCCACTGAGCCACCCAGGCGCCCTTCCTGGATTTCTTCTATGGTGCCAACATACCCATGTCTTCAGCTGCCAATGACCAGCAGCTAAATCCTTTACTAAAAGGATTTTTACTATTTACTATTTCTTGGTGACAAGAGTTTTCTTTGCTCAAAGGCATAGCACTCCAGGGAGCCCTAGCCTGGACAATGACTGACTCATGAAGGCATACAAAGTCCAAGTTTCCTGCTGCAGTTGAGGACAGCTCTGAATGGCTCTGTGAGGTCTCAGATGCAACCACATCCCGGGTCAATTCACGTGTCCCTGTAAGTGCATCTTTCTGTCTTCATGCATTGTCTCTATTAAACTATTGTTTTCAGGGAAAGCAGTTTAAGGCACTCTAATTTCCATTTCTCCCTTGAGTCTGGCATCTCTCTATTGTTCTGAATTGAGTGCAAAACAGCATCCACATTCATCTGTGAGCTGAGAATTTTGTTCTTGTGCCTTAGTAAGTCACAATGATTCAGTATGAAATTGTCTTGGTTTAGGATAACCACTTCTCCAGGAGTTTTTTCCCCCTATATATTTTGGTGGGGTTTTTTTTGTTTTTTTGTTTTTTTTTATGGAAATCTGGCTCAGTCAAGCTAGAATACACTTCACTCACTTATCCAACAAATGTATTTTAAGCAGTCATTAAGTATAGACACCAGGAACAAACTCTGCAACCTACCACATAGCGTGTTTGGGGGATCAAATGTGTCTGGTACAGTGTCTGATACCAAGCAATTTTTCAAGAAATAGAAAACCATTTACTTGCTTTTTCCACATCTTGTCTGTGACTGCAAAAAAAACAAACTAAATGTGTCATTATTTGGTGATTGCGATTCTTGGTTACCTTTGGAAAAGAAGGTGGATATTAAAAGAAGTACCATCTATGGCTTAATCTCTGGGTCAGACCGTCCCAATCATCTTTTCCTGGACAGGCTGTCCATTGCCATGAGTGAACGATTCTATTGTAAAGAGACTTGAATGACCAATCTCTGTGATTTCTCTGGAATACCATTTTAAATACCTCTTCTGAAGGAAATGAGAAAATGTTGTTGTGACATAATCATCAAATGTCTGGGAGCTGTACTTAGTGGTAGATATCCTGGTTTCTGGTGCCTTTATAGTTGTCTCATGCTGTCCCCAAACCTGAGAACCAGCTGAGGAATTTGGATATGAACTCAGCCTTCCACTCCAGGGCTCAACTCTGGAAGACCTTTTTATCAGAATAGTCACTTTCTTTCTCTGGTTCCCTACATCTTTTTCGTAAAATAAAGTGGGGTTTTTTTTTGGCAGAAATATTAAGTTTCTTTCTGGACAGTGAAATAAGACAATTTGCAGGATAATTAGAGAATGATTAAGCTCTCTGGAAAAAATTATCAATAGAAAAAATGATAATTCTTAGAAATAATTAACTTCATTGGAACAGTGGGTTCAACACACTCTTCACAAATTCAGGAAAATGGCTTATACATTTAGATACACTAATTTACAACAGTATAGAAAGATAGCATCTGCTAAAGTTTTGGGGAAAATCAAAACTGATACTCATTTTCAATGGCAAGAAAATATGATAATGGTAATTATGGCTTAATTATGATGCCCTAAATCTAATTTTAGCATCTGGGTATAAGAAAGAATGGAAAACCAATATAAAGGGAAAGAAAAACACAACTTTCCAAAGATAATGGAGCCATAATAAATAACAGGATTGGTTTATAAAATCACAAATCATTATCCACAATCCTGATTATAACCAACCCCCCAAATTTTTCTTTTGTGAGAAATATCTAATTTTAAGACCAAAAAAATGGATGAGTAATTTTTTAAAGATTTTATTTATTCATTTATTTGAGAGAGAGGGGCCATGGAGGGTTTGGAGAGAGAGGCAGCTCATACATGAGTGGGCAGTGTACATGTTGATGCCCAAATATTGTTCAATTTAAAAACAAATTTGTGAGACAAAGAATAAAACACTACACTTTTGTACCCAAGGAAGAATAATTTCCTGATGCCCAGAATTGATAGATATGTGAGTGAAAGGAGGAAGTTTTGGATAAATAAGAGAAATAGCCAGCAGAATGGGTTGTATCCTTAACTCTCCACTTAGTTTTTAGATCACTTATTAGGCCATATTTTTGGCCTCTCATTATATGCAAATTGGAATAATAATACTTATTCATTCATGATATTATTACAAGGAGTAAGGATAATGTGTGTGAAGCACCCATCACTGTTAGGCAAATACTAGATATTCTTTAATGAAATATTTGGTCTCTTCCCAATTAATAGAGTGTTTCTTGCAGTGTAGTCTTCCAATTAATTGTTTGCATCAGAATCATTTGGTTTGCTTCTTAAAAGTGGAAATGTTTGGGGGCACCTGGTTGGCTCAGTCAGTTAAGCTTCCAACTCTTGGTTTCAGCTCAGGTCATGATCTCAGAATCCTGGGATAGATCCTCATGTTAACCTTCATACTTAGCTCAGAGTCAGCTTGAGATTCTCTCTCCCTCACCTTCTGCCCATCCCCCTCCCTCTGTGTGCACTAAATCTTCAAAAACTAAAAAAAAAAGTTAAAAAAATGGGGCTGCCTTTTAAAATAGGAGATCATCTTACCTGATTTTTTTTGGCCTCTAGACTTTTACAGGCAGCTGACCTACAAGATGATGATCTTTTCTTATATTTTCCAGGACTAAAAATCAATGCTCTTATCACTGGTATTGAAGTGTTCCTATCATTTTTCAGTCATCCTTTTGACTACATTCCATATTCATACAAATGTGGATGACCAGGGGCAAAGATAACCTCCTACCCCACAATCAGCATGGGAAGACATTCTCATACTTATTAATTACCCAGGGTAAAGGGCTCAGATGAGTTTTGAGAATTCAATTCTTCAGGCAAAATGATGAAACTAAGTTTAAAGATCAAATTAAGAGACTAGGGAGAATTTTTCATTTTTTCTACTCTATTGTCAGCCCACTGGCCTCAATGTTTGGAATCTTTAGCATCTTTATTATAAATGGTAATACATTCTTGTGACCAGAAAATAATTTTTTTTTTACAAAACCAATAAAAACCCATATATAAACTCAAATACTCATAGGTGAATTCATAAAAGCAATTGCATTTTTGCAAACTAGTCTATGAAAAAAAATTAAGCTCTTAATAATACTTGCACTTTAGGGTTTTTTGTTTTTGGTTTATTTTTAATTTTTTTTTTTGTCTTGAGAAAGAGAGTCCATTTTGAACAAAGAGATGTTTTTAAGAACGTCTTTTCTTTTTTTCTTCTCCTCCACCCACCCAATAGGTTGCTTTGTGGGTTTTCCTTCCTTTCACTCATCATGAGATGACCCTGTACAACAGAGCCAGAAATGTAAAACAGGGTACTCTTTTAAATCTTACAATTTTTTTTCCACATCTGCTATTTTCCCTGCTTCAGGTTCATGTCTTTATCCTTAAACATAAATGATTTTAACATCATGTTATGAAGAGAAGGTAAATAAATTACATTATTTCAGGACAAAAATGATTCTTGATTTTTCAGAAATTTTTAACACACGCAAGTTTCCCAAAAGGGATGGGAAATGTCATGATGTTTCAACCCTCTTAAAATTGGATGACATTCTTTTCTCTGTGAAGTAACATCTTCAACCTCAGTGGTAAAAATTCATTTCTGGAAGTGCTGTTTGATTCACATACAGATACCAAGAGTCTGAGCCAGATACTGGGTGCGGGGTCCATCCACAACAGATCTAATTAAAGAGGGGGTTGGATTCCCTCCTCTGCTGGAAGGTCATTTGCTGGATCCCACTCACCGAAAAATTGGCTTTTCTCTCAGTGCCAAGGTACTTAAAGGTTCCTTTTAGATGAAGAAGATTTTTTCCCGGTCCTCAAAAAGGCCCCTGGCCTTTACTTGGGCTCCATTCAAGCCAAATTTACATTTTACTTTCAGAAACTACACACAAAGCAGAACTACAAAATGAAGCTTCATTAACCCATCTTCTGCCTGGAGCTGCTTATGAACAATGAGATTTCAAGGCCCTGCAAACTTTAGGTTTGTTCATTGCTTCTGGTCTCTCTTGTCTCATTCACTTTTTCATCCATTTATTTCATTATGCCTTCATTCAGCAAATACTCACTTGCTCAACTTGTAAGACATGCTATTTGGGCTCCTGATAGTTGTGACAGTGAAGCAATGGTAATTTGGTGATGATGATGATGGTGTCAGTGATGAACATTTGGATATAGCTTCAGCTGATAGTGTCCCTTATATGGTTTCATTTTATTCTCACCGTGTCTTGTGACTTTGCTCAGACTCATCCACTCCATTTCACGGATAAGAAAGCTTTCTAAAGTCACACCAGAATTGAGTGGAGCCTAGATTTCAACTCCCATCTTTTATTCCAAATACTGTGCTATTTCACGGCATGTGAAGGGTTATAATAGTGGAAAAAGGCATGTCCTTGTCCTCAGAAAACTTATAGCCAAATACATGTGGTACCTCCAGAAAAGACAGCAATGTAAGTTCGATTTATCTTAAATGTAAACAAATATTCATTATATTCTGTGATGTGTTATTTTTAATGCCTACTTTTTCATCCTACACAGGTAACCCTTCTCAGTATTTCTGGAAATATTTTTATTCTTGCTCCAAGATATTCAAATTTTTTGTCCTCCTCAAGCTTTTTGTTTGCTGTTTGTTTCAGAGAGAGTGAGCGAGAGAGAAACCACATGCATGGGGTGGAGAGAGGCAGAAGGAGAGGGAGAGAGAGAATTTCAAACAGACTCCCCACTGAGCATGGAGCCTGATGCCAGCCTCCATCCCAGGACCTGAGATCATGACCTGAGCCAAAAACAAGAATCAGATGCTCAACTGACTGAGCCACCTAAGTGTCCCCCCATCCTCATTGTGTTTTAATTCATGACTGAAACCACTGCTGTATGAATCCTTATCTTCTCTGTATGCCAGCCTTCAACATCTTCCTTTGGTTCAGCATTTGTACTCTATACTATGTAATTCAACCCCTATGTCATATTGTTATTTTGTGTTAATTATCACAGTGTGATAGACTGGAAATAGTAACAGGATATTACATTTTTAGATGATAGTGTTCACATACATGACATCACAGAAGCCTTGAGCTAGACCAGTGGAATAGCTTTGGTGATCCATGCCATACAGGTGAAGAAATGAGGTTCTGTAAATTTAGGTGATTTCCCAAGATTATGAAATGAGTAACAATTTACTGATAAAAATTTGAAGAGTAAATAAATTGAGTACATGAAAACTCTAAGCATAATGTCAGAGATGTGGTCAGTACTCATTAAATGTGGGGTAGAAAAGTAGACATTCAGAAACTTGAACCCAGACTTTCTGGAAGTTTTGTTTTGTCTATAGCACAACTATGTATAAGTTCCAAGATTGTCCTAAACTCAAAACTTATTTTCTATTTCATTTTTGAAACAATCATATTATCTTCATATCATGGGAATAGATTTTTATCTGAGAATACAGATATATAGATTATACCACTCTCATGACCCCACACACAATTCCAGGAAACATTCCAGGAATCAATTAATGGGTTCTTTCTTTCATATGTAGACACAAAACAGTCACCCACATATAGCAGTATGAGAATATGCTACCAAACTACTGTTACCATCTTGTGAGTCAAAATCTACTTCTATCCAAATATGGACCCACAAATCTATGCTCAAATCATCTTTGACAAAGCAGGAAAAAATATCCACTGGAAAAAAGACAGTCTCTTCAATAAATGGTGCTGGGAAAATTGGACAGCTACACATTCAGAAGCTATACATTCTTTCAGTATAGAAGAATGAAACTAGACCATTCTCTTACACCACACACAAAGATAAACTCGAAATGGATGAAAGACCTCAATGTGAGGCAGGAATCTATCAAAATCCTAGAGGAGAACATAGGTAGTAACCACTTTGACATCAGCCACAGCAACTTCTTTCAAGACACATCTCCAAAGGCAAAGGAAATAAGAGCAAAAATGAATTTTTTGGACTTCATCAAAGTAAAAAGCTTCTGTACAGCAAAGGGAACAGGCAACAAAACAAAGAGGCAACCCACGAATGGGAGAGGATATTTGCAAATGACACTACAGACAGAGGGCTGATATCCAAGATCTATAAAGAACTACTCAAACTCAACATTCAAAAGAAGATGATAACATCAAAAAATAGGTAGGAGACATGAAGAGGCACTTCTCCATAGAAGACATACAAATGGCTAACAGACAAACTCCACATAAAAAATGTTCATCATCACTAGCTATTAGGGAAATTCAAATCAAAACCACATTAAGATACCACCTTACACTAGTCAGAATGACCAAAATTAACAAGACAAGAAGCAACAAGTGTTGGAGAGGCTGCAGAGAAAGGGGAACCCTCTTACACTGTTGGTGGGAATGCAAGTTGGTGCAGCTGCTTTGGAAAAGTGTGGAGACTCCTTAAAAAATTAAAAATAGACTACCTTATGACCCTGCAATTGCACTACTGGGTATTTACCCCAAAGATACAGATGCAGTGAAAAGAAGGGCCATATGTACCTCAATGTTCCTAGCAGCAATGGCCACAATCACCAAACTGCAGAAAGAGCCAAGGTGCCCTTCAACAGATGAGTGGATAAAGAAGATATGGTACATATATACAATGGAATATTACGCCTCCATCAGAAAGGATGAATATCCCACTTTTGTAGCAACATGGACTGAATTGAAGAGATTATGCTGAGTGAAATAAGCCAAGCAGAGAAAGTCAAGTATCATATGGTTTCACTTACTTGTGGAGCATAAGGAGTAATATAGAGGGCAGTAAGAAAAGGAAAGGAAATGGGAAGTGGGGTAATTGGGGAGGGAGATGAAACACAAGATACTTTGAACTCAGAAACAAACTGAGGGTCTTGGAGGGGAAAGGATGGAGGGATGGGTGAGCCTGGTGGTGGGTATTGAGGGCATGTATTATGTGGAGCACTGGGTGTGAGGCATAAACAATGAATCTTGGAACACTGAAAAAAATAAATTAAAATTTTGAAAAAGTATTCATGTTCTAAATAAAGGTCAAAATCATGAAGAAAAATAAATCTACTTCTATCTAAGCTCTGTGATTTCAATTGTTTAATGGTTTCTGTATACCTGGGTGATTCTAACAATATCGTCAATCACAAAGTTTCTGATTTAAGGATGATTTTAGGATGAACCTCTATCTTTCATTTCTTTGTACCTCCATTACGGTTAACAGTGTGCCCCCAAAATTCACATTTGGAATCCTAGCCCTCAGTGCCATGGTGTTGGGAGGTGGGCCTGTGGTTATGTCATGAGAGGGGGACCTTTGTGAATGGGTTTAATGTCCTCATAAATGAGACTCCAGAGAGCTACCTAGTCCCTTCTTCCATGTGAAGACAAAATAAAAAGTCTATGACCTAGAAGAGGGCCATCACCTGACCATTCTGTCACCCTGATCTTGAATTTCTAGTCTCCAGAATTGCAAAAAAATTAATTTCTGGTTTTTATTAACTACCTGGTCTGTAGTATTTTGTTATTAGCAGTCTGAACAGATGAAGACAAACTCCATAGTGGCTAAATTACTACCAGATACATAATAACTGTGTAAAGGACTCTTGATGAGGAATAAGAGACAATTAGACAAAAACAACTCTACAAATATTTATTGAATGTTAGTATATGGCAAGCGCAGGCTAGATTTTAGAACTATAAGAGACTCACATGGAACTTCCCTGGAAGCAAACATTTACTAAATAAAACTATACAGAATACGTTCTCAAATCATAATGGAATTAAGCCAATTTATTAACAAAAAGATAACAGAAAGATAAAATGTCAATGGGGTTCTGGAATGTGGTAATTACCATAGTATAGAGTTTGAATATCTCAGAATCTCCAAATAAAAGAGAGGGAAAAAAAGATAATAAAACCAAAACCCATGGGTAACATTTGCAACAAAACCAGATGACAAAAAATTCTTATAAACTCCAAAATATTTATAGCCTAAAGACTGCATGGTATCAGCAGCTACCTAGAAGCAGCAGAGGAAACAAAGTCTTGTCTGGCAGCACAGAGAACAGGGAATGCCAAAGAGCCCTTACGTGTCCATTGGGAAGCAGCAACTAAGACTTTGGATGCCTTCTCACATTTTGATAGTAGGTGAGTGCAGATGTCTCCTTTAAGGGGTTGGGTCATTCTAGGTCTTTTGAATTCTCAAAACTCACCATGCACGGCTCTTTTCCAGGACATAGCTCCTCACTGGGGAGAAATTTCTAGAAGTTGAACCAAGATGGAACTGGAGAAGAATCGGATAAAGGAGAGATGGTCCAGATAAAAGTAATGTAGGAAAAAGAAGCCATGAAATCCCAGAAGGCAAACTGCCATATTTTTAACACTACCTGAAAAAGTCAAAGAGGGTGACTTGAAAATACCATCCTGAACCTTACTACCTTCTAAAAATTCATAAGAATTAATTTTGTAGAAAACCAAGCAAGAATGGCTTCCCAAATTATTATGAGGAAAAGTGGAAGAATAACAATAAAATCCCTACAGACAATAAAATTATACTAGAAAAGTATATCCACAAAACAGATAAAAACTATAGGTTTCTATTTTAAAACTCACTAAAAGACCTGAAGAAAATTATACAAGGCATTAAACACACACACACACACACACACACACACACACACACACACACACATCAAATCTATAAAAAGTCAGACATGGGATGGAAATCCTAGAGAAAAGACTGAAAAAATTAAAATATCACTATCAGAAATGAAGTCTAAACCAGAAGGAACACAAAAATGAATAAATGAAATAGACATGTACAGATGTTTTGTTCTAACTTCCCTTCCACCATTTCGTGGTATCAACATAAAATGATGAGTTGGCCCTCTGTGGGAAGGTAGAGAAAAGAGTAGGCCCATATGTTCTTTTTTATAGAAGAATAATAACACTGCAGAAAGGAAATTTCTTAGAAGCCATATGGACACCCCTGTTACAGATGGCTGTCCAACCCTTGCTCACTATTGATTGTTTGGGGCAGAGGGAAAAGAATGAAATTTTAAGTGATAGCAAGTTTCCTTCTCTGTAAATTCTTGCCTAGCTGCTCTGAGGGCTATGACGGTAGGGCGAGTGATTGGAAACCTAGATTTGAAGACCCAACAAAGTATGACCCTTATGACTTGTGTGAACATAGTCACATGACTGGCCCTTGGTAATTTCATACACTATGAGGGAGTATCATCATTGGCCTAATGGCATAGTTCTAAAGATGAAAGGAGGCAATCATCAAATATTCAACAAAGGCATGGCTTCTGATGAGTGGTTAATAAATGTTAATTATGCTTATTATTACTTTCTAATACATAGCATAGAGAGCCCTCAACCTGGTACCTGGCAAGAAGAGCAATCTGCTGTGTTCAGGGCATGGTGTTAGAAGAACACAAAGGAGTGGTTACTATAATGAATGTATGAACACATGTTTTATTATTAGGTTCCTTGTAGTTTTAACAAGGATCTTAATAAAAAACAAGTGGAGATTTTGATTTGGCATAGTTTTCTTCCATCCTAGCAAGTTACCTATCCATGTTGGCCTTGTTCTTTCTATAATATAGAAATAGTGATAGTTACTTCACTGGGGTGTTGCAGAACCTTACATCTGAGAAATGCTTCAGCAGGGGACGGAAAACATAATAAGATGAAGCTTTAAGAGGGAAAGGAAGCCTTGGGGCACCTGAGTGGCATAATCAGTTGAGCACCAGACTCTTGATTTCAGCTCAGGTTGTGTCTTGGGGTTATATCTGAGAGTTGTGAGATTGAGCCCCAGGTCAGGCTCTGCACTGAGGATGGAGTCTGTTTAAGAAACTCTCTATCCCTCTGCCCTTCCTGCTCATGATCTCTCTCTTTCAAGTAAATAAATATTGAGAGAGAGAGAGAGAAAGAGAGAGAGAGAGAGAAAGGAAATCTCAGTAGAAAAGACAAGGGCTCTATGGTACAGGGTATCCTTTGAATTCTATTGATCAAGAATCTCAAGCTTTGGGGCACCTGGGTGGCTCAGTTGGTTAAGCAACTGCCTTCGGCTTAGGTCATGATCCCAGAGACCTGGGTTCGAGTCCCACATCAGGCTCCCTGCTCGGCAGGAAGCCTGCTTCTCCCTCTCTCACTCCCCCTGCTTGTGTTCCCTCTCTAGCTGTGTTTCTCTCTGTCAAATAAATAAAATCTTTAAAAAAAAAAAAAAGAATCTCAAGCTTGAAGAGGAAAATTGGAATGACACTCCTCCTTATTGCTGAACTTTGTTTATACTTTTTATAAAAGCACAAATATGTTGTTTCTAATAATATAAATGTGTATATACAATCATACAAATGTATATACCTTATTATATAAACTATGACATATAAACATACAATATATAGAAAATTATATATCATATGTAATATAAGTATATAATCTATATAAATATTATACATAACTTGGCCACTTTTGCTATTATATTTTAAAGCCTTTGAATCCAAGGACTATTTTTTTTCCTTTATATTTTTTGGGCTGCTCTATAAATGTGTACTGAGAATGAAGGAAGGAATACACAGAAGCTGGGATTACACATTTATGTTGCTATTGAAATTTGCAAAAAACGTGAGAATCAGGGTTGATGACAGTGCTCAGGCCCTGGAGTAGGATTTATTTGCTGCTTAATAAACTTTACACAAGCAATTAACCCCCCCGTTCTCCATTTTCTCCTCTATAAAATTGGTTTATTACTAAAAATTCTTCTTAACATAGTTTGGAGTTCAATTAGAATATGTTAAATATTAGAAATCTGAAGCATTATGCAAATGTGAGACATCATTATCATAATTATTATAACAATGTTTTTATATTTAATTGGTACATCTTGAGTCCTCTATTGCTCTGCAGACATCCCTTTTCCTATCTTTCTGCTGGTATACCAGGAAGCCTCTTTAGAAAAGATGGATGTATTTGTTCTGAAGAAACAGAAATTTCTAGCTTGACATTTTCAGAACGGCCATACATGCATAGCCACTTGATGACTTCATCAGCTGCTTCCACACTTGTGGTAAAGTTTGCTATGAGTCTCCCAATATCTGTTCCCAATATTTGTTCCTTATTAACGCAACTTCCTAATTTTAGCTGGTACATGTCTACTCCGAGTAAAGACTGTCTTTTTTTAGCCTCTTTGCAGCTATGATTGCATGCCTATGGCTACCCTTTGAGAAATGGGTATACAAGTTTTAGGAAATGTTCTTAAAGGGGTATCCTCTTTTTCTTTCTTTCTGCCTGGAATGCAAAAATAACGCTTGTCCTTGAGTCAGAAGATGGAAACCATGAGCCAACAGTGTTGAAGTTACAGAGTATACAGATATGGGGTCCCTGACACTAAAGAGCCCCATACCATCTGAATTGCTGTGAGTCTGCCAAAGAAAGTAAACAGGAATTCTGACTAAGGACTATTCCGGCTCCCCACCTTCTCCCCATTATGAATGTTTCTCTTGTAATCTGGAATCTCTTGTCTTAACTGCTCATACCAGAAATCTGCTAGAAGCCTGTTCGAGGTTTGATACCTTGGAGTCCATGTTAAATTTTTCAGTGAGGCTTATAAACAAATTCTGAAAGTAGCCTTTTTGGTTAGAGAACACAGAAACCCTTGCAGAGCTACCTCAATAAGGAAAGTTGTCTTCTTAAATTTCCTTCTTTGGCAATCTATGCTGCTGTCAGAGGGGAATGGCCACAGGAGAAATGTTAAACATGGATGGAATCTTTTGGGTTCTAGGGAGTAGTCAAACCAGCAGACCTGAGAGTCATTCAGGGCAGCCAGAGAGCCCTGGGATAAGTCATGTAAGAACTGGAGGTACCAGCACTGGCCCAGGAAGCATGACTCACTCTACTTGCACCCACAAAGTAAAGAGGAGATTATGGTCCAAGGGAGAAGAAGTCCAATTTGAGAAAAGGCTGGATGGAGAGCATCCTATGCTGCTTTCCTGCTCTAGCTGCCAATACAAGACACTCACAGAATGACTGCTTAGGAAAGATTGTTGACTTTTAGTGTAATAAATTAGTCTTAGTTCCTGTTCTGCTGCTAATTCGGCAAGCCATTTGACCTTTCTAGGTCTCAGCCCTCCAATCTTTAAAACAGGGTTGATAATAACATTTATTATCAAGATAGTATTAGTATGAAATTAGATACTGCATTACAATTTTTTTAGAAACTCTAAAATCTTATATAAATTTAGATTTTTTTTTATTGTTACTTAAATTTTTTTTTCCAGTCTTCCAAGATTCATTCCCCATTCCCCACACCCAGTGCTTCATGCTTTAGGTGTTCCCAGTACCCACCACCAGGTTCTCCCATCCCTCTACCCCCCTCCCTCCAAGTCCCTCAGTTTGTTTCTGTGTCCAAAGTCCCTGTTGTTTCGTTTCTCTCCCTGGATTACCCTACTTCCCATTTACTTTCCTTCTCCCACTGTCCTCCAGGTTACCCCTCATGCATTGCAAGTAAGTGAAACCATGTGATACTTGACTTTCTCTTCTTGGCTTATTTCACTCAGCATAATCTCTTCTAGTCCAGTCCATGTTGCTATAACAGTTGGATATTCATCCTTTCTGATGGAGCCATAGTATTCCATTGTATATATGTACCACATCTTCTTTATCCATTCATCTGTTGATGGGCACCTTGGCTCTTTCCACAGTTTGACAATTGTGGCCATTGCTGCGATGAACATTGGTGTACATATGGCCCTTCTTTTCACTACATCTGTATCTTTGGGTTAAATGCCCAGTAGTGCAATTGCAGGGTCATAGGGTAGTTCTATCTTTAATTTTTTAAGGAATCTCCACACTATTTTCCAAAGTGGCTGCACCAGTTTACATTCCCACCAACAGAGTAAGAGGGTTCCCCTTTCTCCGCAGCCTCTCCAACACTTGTTTCCTGTCTTGTTAATTTTGGCATAGACAGTTTTTTAAAAAGAAAATTGTCCCCACATTATTGCCTTTAAAATATGTAAAGCATTAAGATTTTTGTGTCTATAAAGCAGCATTCATTTCTTCACTGTGCAATAGTTATGATTCACTTATTTGCAAGAGACAAGAAACCTACAAATTTAAAGACACTATGTATTAAAAGGATACAGAGGGATTATGCAATTCAGTCTCAGAGATGCATCTGAAAAGAGGGATGTGGATGCTGTAAAGACCCCTTTTCTCGGGGTGCCTGGCTGGCTCAGTTGTTACATGTCTGCCTTTGGCTCAGGTGATGATCCTGGAGTCCTAGGATTGAGCCCTGCATCAGGCTCCCTGCTTGGCAGGAAGGCTGTGTCTCCTTCTCTCACTCCCCCTGCTTGTGTTCCTTCTCTCACTATGTTTCTTTCTGTCAAATAAATAAACAAAATTTTAAAAACAAGTAAACAAACAAAAAGACCCCTTTCCTCTTCTCTTCCTTGTTTTTGCTTGTTTGCCTAATTTCTTTTCTTTTCTTTTTTTTTTTTTTTTCTCTCTCTCTGTCTTCAAACTTCTTTCCTCTCCTTCTCTGGTCTACATGGTGGGACACATCGCTGACCCAGTGGTTTCCAATCTTACATTTTATATTTTACAAGCCAAGATATAGAAAGTTTAATTTCAAAATTTAATTGAAGGGGATTAAATGGTTCATCTTGGAACAAGTGCCGCTCCTAAACCAGTCAACTGTGGACAGGGGTTAGACTCTTGTCAACCACTGTCACCATTATAGCCATGTCAATGTTGTCAAGTGAATGGTCATTCCCATAAGAAGAGGGGCCCTTCTACTGTGTTTGTAAAATAATAGGACTCAATATATATATATATATATTTATTTATTTATTTTTTCTGTATAATAAAATTGTTAGTCTTAGTGACATAATTATACCTATCCCCTGGGTAGGCAGAGAGGCAGGCAGGGAGTGGAGGAAGCAGGCTCCCTGCTGAACAGAGAACCCAATGGGGGCCTCGTTCCCAAGACCCTGAGATCATGACCTGAGCTGAAGGCAGAAGCTTTAACCCACTGAGCCACCCAGGTGCCTTCAATACACTTATATTTTTAATTGTTAGCTATATTTAATCACCATATAAATACTTAAAAATGCTCAAATCCATTTAAAAATTATGTTTATTGATGTTTAATCCTTATAACATAAAATTAATCACTTCAAAGTGAAATAATTCAGTGACATTTAACCTTCACAACATGTGCTGCAACCACCACATCTGTCTGGTTCCAAAACATTTTGATCACTCCAGAATTAACCCCTTACCAATAAGCAGTTAAGCACAATTACCCCCTCCTCTAGATTCCTGGTAGCCACTGATCCACATTCTATTTCTATAGATTTACCTGTATCATAGATGATATATAGATAGTAGATAGAGAGATAATAGATGATAGATAGATAGATAGATAATAGATGATAGATAGATAGATGATAGATAGATAGAGAGAGAGAGAGAGAGAGAGAGAGATAGATAGATAATAGATGATAGATGATTGATAGATAGATAGATGATAGATAGATGATAGATGATATAGATAGATAGATAGATAGATAGATAGATAGATAGATAGATAGATGATAGATAGATGGATGATAGATAGATAATAGATGATATACAGTCATCTGGAAATAGCGATAGTTTGGCTTTATATGGTAATTCCATTGGCTCATTGATCTGGTTCTTTTCTTGAGTACCATATTCAAAATCTATAAATCTTATCTTCCTCCTTAGATGAAAGTCTAGACCTCCATGTGAGAACTTTAGGGGTATCTTCTAATCTTGGCAGTCATTGTTTTTCTCACACACATACATGAAGACAGACAGACACACATACACACACACACACACACACACACACACACAAACTCACATCACTCACTGTAGTTTCCTGGACACTGTTATTTTAGTGCTTATGAATCATTTCAGGGATCATGAGTGGTGACAATAGTTACAAAAAGTATAGTTATAAAGTTTGATAAGAACTGTAAAATTAAGGGGTGGATGGGTGGCTTAGTCAATTAAGCCTTTGCATTCAGCTCAGGTCATAATCTCAGGGTCCTGGTTTTGAGCCTAGTGTCAGGCTCCCTGCTCAGTGAGGAGTCTGCTTCTTCTTTTGCCCCTCTCCCAACCCTGGTCATGCTCTCTCAATCTCTCTCTCAAATAAATAAATAAAATCATTTTTTTAAAAGAAAAAACTATAAAATTAAAAAAGTAGGCTTCTATGCAAAAATATTAATGAAGAGTCCTTAGACTTGCAAGATAAGAAAGGGGTTTTTTGCCTCTCTCTTCCCCTTCTAATTTCCTGTGTCACTCATGACCTCTGTTTTTATTTCCTCTTTCATCACTTTGATCAGAAGTGTCAGAACTATCATAGAAAGGTCAAAAATATATATTAAATTTTTTCTTTATTTCTTCAACCTAATTGGTCTCTTATACTCTTGATTTCTTCATAAAACAAAAAGTTGAGTATGTGAGGACTAAATTTGTCAATCATTTTAGTTGTTAAGGTATCTCTCAAAATAAAGAATAGACCACCAAAAATGAAGTCTGGGAGAGGAAGGAGAATATGTGATGCTAGCAATCCTTGGAAGCATAAACCAGAGGCCTCTTGGATGTCAGCA
The DNA here is from genome assembly GCA_004023965.1 of Spilogale gracilis. Lineage (NCBI taxonomy): Eukaryota > Metazoa > Chordata > Mammalia > Carnivora > Mephitidae > Spilogale > Spilogale gracilis. Next base: position 8,414 of record PITA01012091.1, on the reverse strand, counting down.
GGATTTCTTTGGAGTTGGAATCCTTCCTTTGCTGTGTATTACATTGCAAAATGCACTGAGTTTCACAATCACTGTGTGGTTTGCTGTGAAGTCACTGGTGCCCTCTCTACTTCCAAAATCACTTCCCAGTGAACACTTTGATCCTCTATGATATCAGTCTCTTGAGCCATTAATTGCTTCCAAGTGAATTTTAGCTTGCCAAGAGTCTGGATAGTATCTCCCATCTGATAGAATTCTTTGCATTTATATATTTGTTTGCCTCCAAATTCCTCTGAATACTTTACCAGTAGAAATTCTCCTTCTACAATAGAGTTACAAGATATAAAATTGTCTTTAAAACTGGTTACTTGGGATCTTCCTTGGCACACACAGTAGCAGACTCCCAGGGAAGCACACTAAAGTCACAAGGCTCTACAACTCTGATTACATCTTGAGGGAAATTTTCCTCTACCTGTATGGATTTTAAGGTAAAATTATGAGAAAAAATGTGAAAGTTTTGAGAACCATTTGAAGAAAGCAGTTACATAAGTTCCAGGCTTTTCAACTCTCCAGAGTTTGAATTCACCATTAACTAGTCCTCTTCCTCATACCTACATTCAACCAGTGACCATTCTATTGTGTTTTCCAAATACTTGTCCAGTAGGTTGTATTCTCTCCTCCTCAATCCCTCCCCAATGCCTTTGCATTGAGCCACTTTTGGTCACTCCTAGAATCTTTCATAGTTTCTCAATTTCTAATCATTTTTCACTCCATTTTTAGGCATTAGATTTTTAATATGCTAAATAAGCATGTTAATGCTATCTCTTGTGGTTTTGTAAGGATTAAATAAAACAAATTTCAATAATATCTATGAAAGACCCTAATGAATTTCCTGGCACATAGTCACTACTCAGTAAATGTTGCTTTCTTTCCTTGATCTTCAGAATCTCTTCCCTGTGTTAGTCAGAGTTGCCTTTCTAAGATAAAATCTGATTATCTCTCTACTGTCTTTAAAGAAAACCAGTAGCTTATTATGATTACTCAAGAGAGGAAATTCAAACTACTCGACATGGCAGGACATGATCTGACTCTAGAGTACGTTGTTACTCTCCTATGCTATGACTTTCCATAATGCATCTCCATCCTGGCCACCTCAGATTAGGTTTCAATGTTGGACATTCTTACTTCTCTATGGCTTTGCATAGGTTGTTCCTTCTATCGACAACGAGCTCTATTTCACCGCTATTTTGAGCTCATCCTTCTGTTGAAGGAACTGTCCTCTTAAGTTTGGTGCTCAGCAAACTTATTCATTCTTTAGGCCCCGCTTCAAGTTCACCTTTCTTCTTATGTCCTTTCAGAACTATTGGTCCCTGCCAACTGCTCACAGAGCTGCCAATGTTTACCATTACCATTGTATTTAGCACATTAATTTACCACTACTGGTTTGTATTCTGAGTTCCCAACCAGGTTGAGAGATCTTAGAGACCCAACAACTTATTTTATTCATCTTTATGTCTCCATTGCTTAGATTTTTGTGTGACACATGCCAATGGTCTCCAAATCCATTCTGAGCAAATATATTTATTTTATTTTATTTTATACTTATCCACTCAGTCAATATAATTGAGTGCATGCCATATGTCAGGCACTAGCATAAGCTCTATCAAAGAGCGTAGATAAATAAAAATAGACCTTCTCTCAGGAAATTAAAGTCTGGTTGCAAACATAACAAACACTTCACATACCTAGAACAGATAATGGGTAGCATCAAACTACTTACAGAGAAAGAAGGGTAAAGCTCTCTAAATGATGAAGTAGACATACTGAATAATGTTTACAGATCAACCATTAAGTAGCCCTGAGTCCCAACAAACTTGCCACTCAATCTATTATTATATTTATAACTGATGATATTCTACTGATTTGGAGATTGTGGGCCTACACTTAGGATATCTTGGCAATAATCCATAGAAAGTGACAGGAAAATTCTGTTTCTGTCCTAGACAAAGGACAATATCTCACTCATCTTGTTTTCCTTTTGGACTCACTATGGTCTGGCCCATTGTAGTTACTTAAAATTTGTTGAAATAGCTTAGATTGATAACTTAATGAGGTAATTATGGAGGCCCAGTGCAAATAATTTAAAGGTGATTGAAATTGCTTTGAATTAATAACTTTGTCCAAATTTTAAAAGAAAAAACTTAGAGCTCAAGCCTTCATTTATTCATTTTATCATTTTTATCAGTCAATCATTATTGTATTATTTGTATTAATACAACAAATACCATAAACTGGATGACCTAAGAACAGGAAGTTCTTTTTTGCAGTTCTGGAGGCTGGGAGGTCGAAGATCAGGATATCAACCTGGTTCAGCTTGGTGGGGACTTTTTTTCCTGGCTTGCTGTCTTCTTACTGTGTTTTCTCATGGTGGGGAGAGAGAAAAAGAGGGAGAGAGAGCTGAAGGTTCCACTCTTATGACCTAATTACTTTCTGAAGACCCTATATCAAAATACCATCACATTAAGGGTCAGGGTAACAACATATGAATACTGTGAGGAACACATTCAATCCATAGCAATCTATATTTATTCATCCATTAAGTCAATAAATGTTAATTAAGCTATCTTTTTCTATTCCTAGTCTTTAATAACCTTCTTATTCTTGTGTGTTCCTTTTCATTCTCCAACTATATTTTAAGCCCCCTTAGGGCAAGGACCTAGTCTCTCTCTTATATTGAACTGAGTAGACATTCCATGCTAGAAATTTACTTGATAACTTCCTACTATCCTCTTAACTATGACAGCAGCTCAAGCTACAAACATAGACTTAAAATGGATTCCTATTTATAAAAATCAGAATTTATCAGACAGACTGGTTTCTGTTTCATCTCCATGGAAACTTTTATTTTTCCTGGCTGTCGATGAGGAAGCACCATGGTGGGGGATGACATAACCTTGGAACAACTCTCCTTTCAGGTTGGAACACTTACTCAGAAAGCTCTGGCATGTGTGCTAAGTCCCCAGCACTGGGAATGTTAGGAAATTCATAAATACAGATCTTGAGAAGCCAGATGATTAAATAAATGTCAGCTTTGCAAGGCCATGCTCTTTCAGCAGAAGAGAGACACAATGTGAACAAAGAGATTGAAGGTGAAATGAAACTTTAGAACAGAAAGAGAACACAAAGCATGGATTCATAGGAAATTAGGGTGGGGAAGGAGGAGAAAAGCAAAGATGCAAGGCACCAAGCAACTGAAAGGCTGCAGAAACAAAAGTCAATAGATCATTTAAAACCTGTGAGTCACTTACTTGATTCAAGGAGGGCAATGACAGAAGATTGAATACAACTTCATAAACACTTATTAATGGTGGGGTGGATATAGGAAGAGTAGATAGGAGAGGAGGTTGGAATGGGGAGTGGGCCCTGGGTTGTGAAAATGGGAAGTTTGGAGAAAAAGCAGTGCTGTGCACCCTATATTGTACTGATCTTTTTATGCATATAATAAAAATCTCTAAAGGAGGCAATGCTATTCTTATTTGATAGATGAGGAAAACAAGACTTGAGGACTAAGCAACTTTTCCAATCATACAGGCAATAAGTGCCAAAACTTATTTCCAATTTAAGTGGGTCTGATTCCAAAATCCATGTCCTATGCCCCACCCCATTTTGTCACCATGCCTCATTCAGTGCATTGTGATAGACTCTGAGAGTGGGAATAAAACTAAGAATACAAAGCAAGTTTTAACTTTTTAAGAAGTGTTCTGAACTACTAAGAAAAGGAAGGAATGTGTTCACAATGAGCAAAATCACATGATAGAATGAAATATGTGCTTGGGTAGATATAAACAATGTACTCAGGATTGTAGAAAAAAAAGCATTTCATTGAGATTTTTGTTAGGAACAGTAAGTGTTATCTAAGAATATTGACATTTATGGACCTGAATGAAAAGATCTTGAATTAAGTTTAATAAGTGGAGAATTAAGGAAAAACTACTATACATGAGGAGGGGAGAAGGGCTTTTCATGCTTGGAATACAGAAATAAAATTGGAAAAATTGCTTGCCATCAGACCATGGAAATCCTCAAATACAACTTAGGCAGTTTGGATTCATACTCTATGAAGTGGGGGTCAACAGAAGAAATTTGAGGAAGGAGAGGTGGTCTGTTGCACAAATGTCTAGGGAAAAACCCTGCCTCAAGAACGGCCATAGCTTATTTTAAGATTGAGGAACTATAGAAAAGTTTCTGCTTCCAAATTCCTATTCCTCCCATACTCTCCGAAACTTTCTTCTTTTGTATTTAATGTGTGTAACAAGTAATCTAATAATATAAACTAGAAGTTTCATTATTGTCATTTCCCACTGCTTACAACTCAGAAGGAGCATCAGAGCGTAAGAAGACTCCACATCTCTACTTACCTGGGATGAATAATATTTAGATAAAAACTGCAGGCTAAACAAGAAGAGGGTCAGCTCTCTGATAGTGTGGTAGAGGTAGAAAGGAGCTGCAATGTACTGGGTTCGTAATTATAACTTCAGACCCTTGAAGGAATCAAAGTAGAGACCCCTATCCTAGAAAAACTGGGACACCAGACAGGTACTCAGGTATGAGAACTGGTTATAAATGTAGATCTTGAAGCCAGAGATCAGGACGCAGGGCACAACTTGAAATGCAATCCACAGTTTGACCCTGAAGAATGAGGTAAAGTTAACTGCAAGAAAAGAGACTATCTTCAGTTTTAGGGTCAGATGACTAGGGAAGCAAAAAATTAAGCTAATATTTGTAATGCAAAGAGGCACCAAGGATTATTATAAGATAATAGCCTGGAAAATCAAAAGCAAGAATATAAAGAATGGGAAGAAATTCTGAGAAAATTCCTGTTGTACTCCACTACTGATCTTAGAGCTCTTCTGGAAAAGTTAAGAATCAATGGAGTACCTATATTTGAGAAAGAACAATGCATGTTAGTCTTTCTAACAGAAAATTCTAGTAAATCAAAAAAGTAAACCTTAATGCATTGTAGGATAGGATATCAATGTTTAGAACCAAGGACAAGACTTATTCCCAAAGATGCTTAATTCATACACACACGCACACACACACACACACACACACACACACACAGACACACGAAAGCTTCACTGACTTCCCTTACAGTATAATAAGAAAGCTATAACATTTGGTAGCAAATAGATGCAGGCTTGATTACCAGCTTTGCCTGTTACTTCATATGTTGATCAAATTCCTTAATGTGTGAAAAGGGAATGAAAATGCTTATCTTATAAACTGGTTGAGAGAATTCTAAAGAAATGGTTTACCTGAAATCCAAATGCTAACAGAGATAAACAGACTGCAACAAGCAGTCTCTAAGACAATACCCACCTGTGAGTGTTCATGCTCTTGTACAATCCTCTCCCTTGGATGTGGAATGGCTCAGCAACTTGTTTTCAATCAGTAGAATGTGGCAAAGGCATGGAATAGCACTTCCCTGACTAGGTTACATAAAATTATGATTTCTATTTTGCTAACAGACTCTCTCCCTTGATGACCTTGATGAGGCTAACTACCAAATGGAGAGGTCCATGTGGCAAAAAATAAAGACAAACTCCTGCCAATAGCCCACAAGGAACTTGGGCCACGAATGTAACAGCATGCAAGGAATTGAATTCTGCCAATAACTGATGAGCTTGGAAGAAGATCTGGTTTTCCCTGATGAAGACTTCAGATGAGGGGCGCCTTGGTGGTTCAGTTAAGCATCGGCTCAGGTCAAGTGCCACATCGGATTCCTGCTCAGCGGGAGGCCTACTTCTCCCTCTCTCAGTCCCTTTGCTTGCGTTCCCTCTCTAGCTGTGTTTCTCTCTGTCAAATAAATAAATAAATAAAATATTTTAAAAAAAAAAAGACTTCAGATGAGACCCAGCCCTGGCCAACACCTTGACCATAACCTGTGATCACTAATGTTGTATGTCCACTAGGCATGGCTATGACGCCTGGTTGTTTAGTCAAACATCAGTCTAGAGGTCTTTTGTGGGGTCACTTTTTAGGTGGGATTAACATTAAAATTGGTAGACTCTTAACATATAAAAGAATAGAATTTGAATAAAGCAAGTTACCTTGTCTAATGTGGGTGGACCTAATTCAGTCAAAGGCTTTAATTGAGCAAAGACTAAGGTTCCCCAAGAAAAATGGAATTCTCCACAAGACTGCAACAGAGAAACCTTGCTTGATTTTGGAGTCTATTGTCCTATTGAATTTGGATTCAAGACAGCAATTTTTGCATGAATTTCCTGCCTGCCAAATTTCAGACTTGCCAGCCTACAGAATTGTATGAGACAAGTCTTTAGCATAAATCCCCCTCTTCTTCCCTCCCTATTTCTCTCAATATGAGAGGCTTTGAGGCAGAGGACCCAGCTAAGTTTACCTGAATTCCTAACCCATATAAATGAATAAATAATAAATATGTGTTGTTTTAATTCTCTGTGCTTGTGGTAATTTGTTATGCAGCAACTGTGTATTGAGAGATTTTAAAATCTTGATTCATAATACATATTCCATGTCCAGTGGGAAACCCTGTGCCCTGCCCAAGCTTTGTGTGACTTCTGGGTTGTGGCATATTTACATTCTCCTACTTGCTATTGACTATGAGTTCTGGTTTCCATCAATCTCTGCTCATGCTCATTTCATCTGTTTTCTATTCTACCTGTTTCAAAATAAGTAAGTATGAAGTATACACTTCTTTTGGTTTATTTTCAAAATCATTCATACTAGGTATTAGTGTGCATCCTTATAAAAAATTTTGGGAATATAATGGCTTATATGAACCGCAGTTTAAACAATGTATAATGTTAGCAATCAGATATTTTAATCTATAGTTTTAGCATCTTCCTGTTGCTCTGCCATCTTGAATTTCTTTTTGGCCACTTTTCTCTGTGGGCTTCGAATTCCTGTGAGGTTATTTAGGACCTCTTTTTCCCTTTTTCCCAGCACTAATTTCATGCTCATCTATCCTGGAGAGTTTGATCTGCTTTGAGGCCTTTATCTTGCCCAACCAAAGTGATCCACCAAGGTATCTCCTTAAACAAAGAGTTTCATTCCTAAGAGAAACTCTAACTTTAGTAGTTAAAATCGCTTCTTTACTTTGCTACGCATATGAAGTTCCTGGAAGAATTACATAGAGAAAGCAAATATTTGACATAAATAGTGTTCCTTTCTTTTTTCTCTTTCCTACTATTAATCTCAAGCATTTATGATGCAGGTGAGGCCAGACCAATGTTGTTAGGAACCTGGTGCCTCCCAAGGTTTACCAACATGGAGAAGGTTATCTAAAGCAGTGCTTTTCAAACTGTGTATCATAAAGGATCAGCTCTTTCTTCATTAATAAAATGTGTGATATATTGTAATTGATGGATGTTTTTTAAAAATTCAATAAAAATAAATGTTAGGCTAAGGATCTTGAGTTTTGTCCTCTGAAATTTGAGGAGCCATTGAAAAGTTTTCATTGGAAGAAACACACAATAAACCAGAACTTTAGAGGAATCATTCTGGCATCAGAGTGAAAGACACATGATGTATCTTGAGGTCCCTGGGGAGCTGGATGGTTGTCCAGGATGGCAAGGAAGAGAAGGTAGAGTTCAGGGACATTTAGAAGGTACACCTGGCAGGATTCATCCTCACTGAAGGAAGGAAGAATGCTTGATTGAAGAAACCACTGAAGGCAGAGGTCCAGATTCTAGGCCATGATACCCTGCTTCTGTCTGAGATGAAATTGCCCTAACTTTCTCTTCAGTTGCTGCCAAAGCCTCCTAACCAGTCTCCCTGCCTTTATTTATTTATTTATTTTTTTTATTGTTACTAAATTTTTTTTTCCAGTGTTTCAAGATTCATTCCCCATTCCCCACACCCAGTGCTCCACGCTTTAGGTGTCCCCAGGCCCCACCACCAGGCTCTCCCATCCCTCTACCCCCCTCCCTCCAAGTCCCTCAGTTTGTTTCTGTGTTCAAAGTCTCTGTTGTTTCGTTTCCCTCCCTAGATTACCCTAGTTCCCATTTACTTTCCTTCTCCCACTGTCCTCCAGTTTACCCCTCATGTACCACAAGTAAGTGAAACCATGCGATACTTGACTTTCTCTTCTTGGCTTATTTCACTCAGCATAATCTCTTCCAGTCCAGTCCATGTTGCTACAAAAGTTGGGTATTCATTATTTCTGATGGAGGCATAGTATTCCATTGTATATATGTACCACATCTTCTTTATCCATTCATCTGTTGATGGGCACCTTGGCTCTTTCCACAGTTTGGCGATTGTGGCCATTGCTGCGATGAACATTGGGGTGCATATGGCCCTTCTTTTCATTACATCCGTATCTTTGGGGTAAATGCCCAGTAGTGCAATTGCAGGGTCATAGGGTAGCTCTATCTTTAATTTTTTAAGGAATC
>PITA01012090.1:0-63675 GCA_004023965.1 Spilogale gracilis | reverse complement strand
TCATCGCAGCCATGGCCACAATCGCCAAACTGTGGAAAGAGCCACGGTGCCCATCAACAGATGAATGGATAAAGAAGATGTGGTACATATATACAATGGAATACTATGCCTCCGTCAGAAAGGATGAATACCCAACTTTTGTAGCAACATGGACTGGACTGGAAGAGATTATGCTGAGTGAAATAAGCCAAGAAGAGAAGTCAAGTATCGCATGGTCTCACTTACTTGCGGTGCATGAGGGGCAAACTGGAGGACAGTGGCAGAAGGAAAGCAAATGGGAACTAGGGTAATCTAGGGAGGGAAATGAAACAACAGAGACTTGGAACACAGAAACAAACTGAGGGACTTGGAGGGAGAGGGGTGGAGGGATGGGAGAGCCTGGTGGTGGGTACTGGGGACACCTAAAGCATGGAGCACTGGGTGTGGGGAATGGGGAATGGATCTTGAAACACTGGAAAAAAAAATTTTAGTAATAATAAAAAAAAAAAAGGTAGATTTTAGGAAGAGGAGTGAGAACTCTAACCGTATCCGTACCATTTAGGGAACTTAAAAAAAAAAAAAAATCCATGCACACTGAAGCACGTGTAAAATGAATGGGCAAAGAAAATGTACATGTTCAAGATCAGGTATTGGTCACATTTGAATGAGCTCCTGTGTGGAGGACAGGAAATGGAGAAAAAGGGGAAGACAGCTTTAAAAATAATTAAAAGAATATCAGTTAAAGGTATTATATGGACTAAGATGACAGTGTGCCAATAGCTGAGGATTATGAGAATTAAGATGAACTCATCCCTCGTCACAAGTTTACAGAAATTATATAGACAGTGTTGCCCTGATGGGAAGACTGCTGATGGGGGAGGCAGGAAAGTGGCCCCTAGCATATGTTCTGCTACATTTGCCTTGCTGCCAGCTAGCCAGCACAGAGTTGACTGAGCCACATCAAGGTGTGGACCTGAATTTCCTTCTCTGTAAGTTCAGGTGTTTGAAAATACGCTCCACACGGTTTCTTATAGCTTTAAGCTTTGATATACATATGTTCATTTATTCGCACATATGGTGGGGGTTACACACATATGTGTGATTACTAGAAGTGATGTATTTAATGATAATGAAGAACTTGTTGGACGGAAGCCTGGTTCTCTCTTGGTCAGTATTAGAGATAGGATTTTCCTGTGCTGTATCCTACAGAAATCCTGTGATGGACATTTTGGGTGCCTGCACTTTGGGGGTGATCTTGTGATGGTGGTGGAACCAGTGTTGTTGAGGTAAGTGATGTTAGGCCCCAGGATCGGACCCTTCTCATCCTAAGCATTGGATGGAGCCAAAGGCTGGATTACTGTCACCATCCCAGATATGCTGTCAGAACAGATTGGCCTCCTGGATCCCTTTCTGGTGCCTTGCTGCTCACTGCTCTGCCACCTTTGCCTGGTGTCAGACTCTGGCTTTTCTTTTCTTTTCTATTCTTCTCTTTTCTTTTCTTTTTAAAAATATTTTATTTATTTATTTGGCAGAAAGAAACACAGCTAGAGAGGGAACACAAGCAGGGGGAGCGAGAGCGGGAGAAGCAGGCCTCCCACCCAGCAGGGAGCCTGATGTGGGGCTCGATCTCCGGGATCATGACCTGAGCCGAAGGCAGTCGCTTAACCAACTGAGCCATCCAGGCGCCCCAGACTCTGGCTTTTCTTTGCCACTTTGATTTGCTGCTGCCATTGCCTCTATGTGGTTCCTGCATCCTGGGATGCTTCATTAACATATTTGGTGGTGGTTGCTTGTAGCTGTCTTCTCCCTAAAAGCTTCTATTAAAAAAGGGCCAGATCCTAATCTAATACCTTGTAATCCTTTCCTGCCACCACCCCACCTCATTTCATTTTGGCATTCTGGCCTCTCTTGGGTTTCGGAATTTATAATAGGCACTTGGAAAGAATGATGAAAGTCTCCCGTTTTAGTCCAGAATTTGGATTGAACTAAATTGCACCAACAATTCACATTTTTATGTTTCCACAGAACCGATGTCTTTCCTTCTTTTGGTAGAAGAAAAACATGTTGGGTGTATAGCTGGTACTAGATCTAAATAAGTCTTTTTAGATAAGATTTCTCATACTCACATTTTCATACAATTTTGAAGGGCTTTAAATACTTACCCCATGACAACTTTGAATAAAATCATGGGGAGTTTTTCTTTTCCTTCTTGACAGCTTTTTTATGAAAATCTGTTCTCCCCGTTATCAGGAGACTTCTGATTTTAGCAACGCAGAGGACTCATTTAACATAGTCCTCTTCCTAGTAGCAATAAAAATCTAAATGCGTGTGAACAAAATGGAATATATACAGAATTTAGCTATGTAAACACTGAGCTTGAAAAAAACGAAAAGGAAAACCCAAATGCCCATACCAGTCATTAAAGCCAGAGCAATAAGCATCCCAGCTGATGCCACAGCAACCCTGGACCTAACACTCCTGGTTATAGGAGCTCAGGAGCTGAGTTTCTAGCCAGCATATGGGGACAGGAGGTAGGAGCCTTGGCTTATATATGATGTGGAGCTTGAGTTAAGATTCTTTTTTTTTTTTTTTTTTAAGATTTTATTTATTTGACAGAGAGCAACACAGCCAGAGAGGGAACACAAGCAGGGGGAGTGAAAGAGGGAGAAGCAGGCTTCCCGCCGAGCAGGGAGCCCGATGTGGGACTCGATCCCGGGTCTCCAGGATCATGACCTGAGCCGAAGGCAGTCGCTTAACCAGCTGAGCCACCCAGGCACCCCATAATAGAAGAAAATTTCATTCCCATCTAGTGGACCGATTTTTAAAAGTTTTTTAGACTAGTCCATTCTTTTCAAGTTCCAGGTGTTCTGCATCGATTTCTCTTGAGTAAATAAGTTTCACTAAACAGAGTGTCTAATCATAGGCTATGTATTTACATTCTGTAATACTACAACATAACAAAGTATTCACCTCCTTGCAGATTTGAAGTACACGATGTTTTAAGATAAAGTGTATCATGGACAAGAAAAAATTTTAAGACCCCCTCAACTGAAACACTGCCTTTAATGGTCTTTTAGTGAGGGTTCTTGTATTTTGTTTCACATTCAACTCTTTCATTCTAAATTCAGTGCTGTGATTACTACTTGTCTCAGTTGAATTTCAATGCTAGCCTTTCCAATTATTTCCTAAATGCTCAATTCCTTACTTATGTGCAGTAAATTTCTCATACCTTATAGAATTCCAATCAACATTCCTCAGGGCACTTTGCATTCTTTCAGTCTTCAAAGTCTTCTTCCCCAAAGTCAGAAATGCTTGCATTCTTTCTCTTCATAAGCAGCCTACTCTCTTGAGCATTTCAAATCAAATAATAAGTTGATAACTAGATTTGAGATGCTCCCCAGCTTCAATCTGATTTATCATACTTGGCTGAATTTTTAGGAAAGGTTCTAGGAGAAAAAATAAATAAAATAAATAAAAAACAAAACCCTCCAACACTTGTTTCCATAAAGACTAAGAAAAGAAACTCTAAGGAACAAAAACCAGTGTGACTCGAAGACAGAATTTTTATTCTCTTCTATAATTAAATTGTCATTATCCCAATCGATATCAGTGTAATTAAAATCTTTCATGGTCGATATTCCAGCCCATCCATGGTTATTCACTGTTAGTCTTTTTTTTTTCTTTAAATGTATTTTATTTTTTCAGTGTTCCAAGATTCATTGCCCATGCCCCACACCCAGTGCTCCATGCAATAGGTGCCCTCAGTATCCACCACCAGACTCTCCCATCCCCCCACCCCCTCCCTCCAAGTCCCTCTGTTTGTTTCTGTATCCAAAGTCTCTCATGTTTCGTTTCTCTCCCTGAATTACCCTACTTCCCATTTCCTTTCCTTCTCCTACTGTCTTCTGTATTACCCCTTAGTAAGTGAAACCATGTAGAAAAAGTCAAGTATCACATGATTTCACTGTTAGTCTTAAGAAAAGTTATTTTCTTCAGTTTCTCTACAGGTTGTATGTAAGAAAGTGCTATTTTCAAGATTGGGTGGATCCCAGCTTTTGAAAGAGAAAAAGATATGGCGAATGAGAGTGAGGGAGGAAGGCAATCAGGGAAAAGGAGAGAGAGAGGAGGTAGGTGGAGGAAGAGACGGGGAGAGAGATTTTTATAATGTAACCAACAGATGGTATTGACCACTAATTACATTCCCAGATACTTATTTGTTCATTGCATATTCTTTTCTGAGTAAACATGAGAAAGAAGACGGGTTTAATCTATAAGGTATTTCATATATCACATTTATAATATGTTGAAGAACACATCTATATTCAAGGGTGTGTTCTGAGCGAGGGGAGTGAAACTAACATAAAGAAAATAGGGGCGCCTGGGTGGCTCAGTTGGTTAAGCGACTGCCTTCGGCTCAGGTCATGATCCTGGAGACCCGGGATCGAGTCCCACATCGGGAAGCCTGCTTCTCCCTCTCTCACTCCCCCTGCTTGTGTTCCCTCTCTGGCTGTGTTTCTCTCTGTCAAATAAATAAAATCTTTAAAAATAAAGAAAGAAAGAAAGAAAGAAAGAAAGAAAGAAAGAAAGAAAGAAAGAAAGAAAGAAAGAAAGAAAGAAATCTTTAAAAAAAAAAGAAAAATTTAATTCCGGCCTTCAGGATACCTCAGCTCTTGACTAATGTCAAAATGAGATTATCAATAGATAAAGCAAAACAGTACACCAATTGATTGATCAGGATGTCACACAACAGAAATAGTATGTGTTAATTTTTCCTTGGTATTTAAGGACTTGTTTATTTAAACCCCTGCGTTTATTTGTATGTCACATAACCCTTCGTGGTTTATAGTTGGAAGACGTAAGCTTGTGGCCTGAGGTTTATCTATCTGCCTTTCTTTCTATCTATCTATCTATATCTATCTATCTATCTATCTATCTGTCTGTCTGTCTGTCTGTCTATCTATCTATCTATGCCTGGAGATATCTATCTATTTATATAGATCTATATGTGCAGATATAGATCTATAGATGATAGATGATAGATAGAGATCCAGAAACCAAAACCAGTGGTTCTGTGTGACCACAGTAGAGCATCATTGTTGTATTATTTGAAGTTTAATCTGCCATTTTACATCTCCAGGGGCCTAAAGGTGAAATGAGAGTGTTTCTTTGAAGTGCTATTTTCTCCTGGATTTTAATTTTGAAGCACTAAAATGGAACATAAATCATACTGATTAATATTTACTGAGACTGGAAAAGCATGCCACCTTCTGTGATCCAGGATCTGGTCACGGTTTGGTAGTCCAGAGCCTAATTCAGTTTTGTCTTTGTGCCCAGAGAGGTCCAGTCTCAAAGGAAATGATTCTGGTGGTTGAAATGTATGGCAACTTATGGTATTTGCTAGTTTACAGTGTGAGATGTAAAATGAAAACAGAACTTCCAAATAGGAAGGAAAGCATGTGTCCATGGGTCAATAAATCCTTTCCCCAGGATGGAAGCCTACCTAGGAAGTCAAGTTAAGATCAAACGCTATTTTGTGAGCCTGGTGTCAGAACAAAGAAAGTAAGTCAATTGTTACTGCTGTTGAGTTGACTGACCAGAACATGAGTTCAGCTCCTTGAGGTGTCGTAGACACCTGTCTCACTACAGCCCCCAGCCCTGTCTGGCATTGCTGTTTGGATGGGGGTTTTTCCCACATGCTTCGGGTTTGCAGTTGCTAATGCTCGTTAGTATTGAACTCCCTCAACATGTGGCACAACTCAACCGTGAGGGGTATGGTTTTACTTGTCTAATTTCAGATATAGAATGTGCCTTTAAATTTGGTGGGCATCTCACCATCAACCTCTGTATGCTAAAATATTATGAATTAACTTTTCATGAATGCCTACCTTTCAGGCTTTACTGAAATGATAGTTCCTTGAGGGTTAAAATATAGCATATTATAAAATCTTCATAATTGTCTTCAGTGGTCACACCATAACCTTACTGTTGGGACAGAATTCTGCACATGGAGAGAGGAGTATGTATTTCCTGAGCAATTGTTGCAGACTGCTATCTTACCTCATTTCTATACATAGTGTGTGAAATATATATATGAATCTTATATATAAATACATAATATTTTGCGATATTATGGTCCTCATTTTATAAATGAGGAAATTAAAGGTAAGAGAAATTAAATACATTGTTCAAGTCTGCAGCTAGTACATTGACAGAGTCAAAATTTAAATCTCTGATTCTTTGACTTCTAATGCCATGTGTGTGTATAAGGTTGTGAGACAGATAAATTGCATTCGGTTGCCTTCTGATAAATATACTACATTGTTGCATATAATATATGATCAGTAAAGGTGTTTGATTTGTGATCAAAAGTAATATTTATCACCTAATCATTTTCATACAGCTCCCACATATTTTCATTTGCTGTTTATAGAGATTTGGGAAATGAGATGGATTTTAATTGTTTCAGTCATTTAATGTTTGGCAGTATGAGCACATAGTAACTGCTCAATGAATATCTCATGTGGAAAGGTGAAGGGAATTATAGAGGAATTTTGATTCTCAGCTAGACTTATGAGGTACAACTGGCTAAAGGTCAGTCAGTCCTTTTCTGTTCTCTTTATTCAAAATGGGAACAATATAAAATCATATTTAATATAAAGTTATTGCTAACTATGTGGAAAGGATCTCGAGAAGGTATTTGCTATTTAAAGTGATTCATGGCAAATGTATTAGAAAAATAGGAAGCACTTTATTATTAAAATACACACACATGTGCACACACACACACACACACACACACACACACACAGCAACCCTTTGGTGGGATGAAACTTTTTCCTTGTAGAGCCAGGGAGTGCATGTGGACACCTGTAGCACCATGGCAGTTTCAACCAGGAAATCCAGAAAGCACATGTTGAGAACCTTCGGGCTGGCAATGTCCTCACTGTACACGGGGTGTTGTGTTGTACCTCGCAGCTCTACTAATCAAGGTGCTGAAAGCGGAATGAAGCAAACCACGGGCTCTTCGGTTGCACAGCAAAAGTATTCTTAATGACTGGAGAGCAGACTTAGAAAAGCACTTCTGTTGGGAAAAAGCTGACACCCACAGGAGACTTTCTGCCTTGCCCTTTGCACCCTACCTGAAATGCTAGTGTAGGTACAAGTGATGGCTGGAGATTGCACGGAGGCCTCCTCCTACACCATTTTATACCATTTTATACTGTATTTCTTAGACCAGTGTCCACTGTCCCCTCCCAAAGCCCTGCATGCTGACCTTCAAGCAGTCCTGTGAAATTCTCTTTGGATAATACACAATTCCTTATCTAATGAGATATTGATACAATACATTCATAGGAGTTTTACTAGTTCTCTGCAATGTTATTTTTGCAGAAGTATGTATTGCATAGATTGTACCCATTACAGAGTTTTGTTTCTGCATGTGATTAAGTGGCATATTTATTACCTATATCCAATGCCCTGTTCTAGAGTCCTCTTTTGCCTTGGTGTTCTTAAGGCAGTTAATTGATCACTAAGGGTTGTTCTCAAAGTATTGTGGTCTTGGGCACCTGGATGGCTCAGTGGATTAAGGCTGCCTTCAGCTCAGGTAATGATCTCAGGGTCCTGGGATTGAGGCCCACATTGGCTCTCTGCTCAGCAGGGAGCCTACTTCCTAGTCTCTCTCTGCCTGCTTCTCTGCCTACTTGTGATCTCTCTCTCTCTCTCTGTCAAATAAATAAATAAAATCTTTTTTTTTAAAGTATCGTGGTCTAGTTCTTTAATTTTGATTTTCTATTCATTTTCCTATTAAGCCTGTTAAAGGTCATTTAAAGATATTCTGAATTCTAGAGAGAATTGATGAAAAAAGTGGATTATAGATTTTTACTCTTCTTATGATTTGTCAAATTTTAATTAACATTACTTATATAATACAAAATTCCAAACATTTCCTCCTCCCACCGCCAAGTTCTATCAAGTTGGAAGGGCCCATAAATTATTATTCTTAATCCAATGATTTAGGAATATTTTATCCAGCTGTTATTATTGAAGAACTTACATAATTTAAGTTGGGAAAGAGCTAACGTTTATTGAGTGACTACTATATAGGGATTAGCATGTCACATATATCACTTTGGTAAACAGACCTGGCTCTGGGAGGCAGATATGAATATTTCTATCTAGTAGACAAAGGCATGAAACTTGAGGCATGTTAGGCAACTTGCTAGATTCCAAGAGCCTGACTCCAAGGCCAGTGCACCCTCATACTATTTATATAAATATTTGTGTATATGCTTTCTAAACATTCTGTATAAAAATGAACATAAAGTATATTCCCTAGAGATTGATGTTGTCTCTGATTTTGTCTTCATGTTCTATGAGTTTGTGACTTTTCTAAAGAAAACATTAGAGAGAGAGAGAGAGCGCGAACATGAAGAGTGGGGAGTGGCAGAGTTAGATGCAGATTCCCTGTTCAGCAGGGAACCTGACACAGGGCTGGATCCCAGGACACTGAGATCATGACCTGAGATGAAGGAAGACAGTTAACTGACTGGGCCCACCCAGGCACCCTGAGTTTGTGACATTTTGATACATACTTTGAACCTCTGATTCTTCTTGAATACATTCACCACCCATAATTACCATGAGATTGTCATTTCAATTATCTTCCATAAATTCTCTCTCTTGCATCCTGTTAGTCATACTCCCCCCTCTCAGCAACTTCTCTGCATTCTTTTTGTGTGTGTGTGTTATGTTAGTCACCATACAGTATATTGTTAGTTTGTGACGTAGTGTTCCATTATCATATATAACACCCAGTACTTCTTGCAATCCGTGCCCTCCTGAATACCTACCACCAGTCTCACCCATGACCCCGTGCTCCTTCCTTCTAAAGCCATTTGTTTGTTTCCTGGGGTCCATCCTCTCTCATGGTTCATCTCCAACTCTGATTTCCAGCTTCCCTTCATTTTCCTCTTCCTTCTCCTAATATCTTCCACGCTGTTCCTTATGTTCCACAAATAAGTAAAACCACATAATAATTTATTTTCTCTGTTTGATTTATTTCACTCAGCATAATCTCCTCCAGCCCCATCTATGTCAATGCAAAACTTGGGTATTCATCCTTTCTGATGGCTAAGTAATATTCCATTGTGTATATGGACCATATCTTTAACCATTCATCTGTTGAAGGACATCTTGGTTCTTTCCACATTTTGACATTGTGGACATCGCTGCTATGAACTTTGGTACATATGGTCCTTCTTTTCACTACATCTGTGTCTTTGGGGTAAATACCCAGGAGTGTAATTGTTATGTCAGAGGGTGACTATTTTAAACTTTTTGAGGAACCCCCACAGCGTTTTCCAAAGTGGCTGCTCCAACTTGCATTCCCACCAATAGGGTAAAAGGGTTCCCCTTTCTCCACAACTTCTCCAACACTTGTTTCTTTCCTTGTAAATTTTTGCCATACTAAGTGGTATAAAGTGGTATCTCAGTGTGGTTTTGATTTGTATTTCCCTGATGGCTAATGATGATGAATGCTTTTTCATGTGTCTGCTAATCATTTGTGTGTCTTCTTTGGAGAAGCATCTGCTCATGTCTTCTGTCCATTTTTTGACTTGATGATCTGTTTTTGGGTGTTGAGTTTGAGAAGTTCTTTGTGGGAGAAGATATTTGAAAATGCACTCTTATTTCTAATATGCACTTCCAAACGCTTGCACTCTTGGTTTTTAAGAGTTTTTATCCCTCAGTTCAATATTCACCATGCCCCACATTACCCTCCTGATGGTACTCGTATTTTTTCCTTTATATGACTGAGAATGTGTAGTATATTGAGAACAATAGCAATAAAGATGTTTTGCTTTTTTGCAGATAGTTTAAATCTGCTTAGATCATGCTGTCCTAGATAAGAATTGCTATTGATGTAAGTCCTTTAAGCCTGAGCCTGAGAAGACATATCCAGTTTATGCACTTGTGGCCTTAGCAGTTGGAACTCAAGGGGAAGTGGTCACCACCAACTTACATCAACAAGACAGCTGCCATTTATTAGGCACTTCTAATGTGAAAGGTATTATACAGGCACTTTATAAACATTCTGTATCTTAAATATGTATCTGACTTGGCATGTACAGCACCCAGACTTGTGTCTGCTAGTAAATTGTACACAATTTTTGCTTTTATCATTTGCATCATCATCACCATTGTCTCGTTTAAAGCCTTCGATGATCATTGGCTGGATCATCTCATTTTAAGGTAAAGGAAATTGAGGTTAATCAGTGCTGACTTACTTGAATGGAGACTGAATCGTTGCAGGTATATTTGATTTCTAAGATTACTGTCTTCCTGCTCAGTTACACTGCCCTCCCGCCCCCCATAAGTGGGTAAGGACGCCACACACACACATACACACACACACACACACACACACACACACATATATATATTTCCCTGCTTCTGACCTTCACCAGGTGGGAACACCTTCCTGTCTTCCTGAGTGGAGCATGTCATGCAGGGGAGACTCGTCCAAAAACCATGGCTGACATTTTCACTTGTATGAACTGCTGTTGAAGGAGTCTCTGTGGCCTTGAAGAGAAAGTAGCTGGGTTCCTAGGGGACCTTCTGAATATCTAAGATGTTCCTGCTTATCCCAGGAAAGGATAACTGCTAACTTCCCCCAGGGCACTCTGATTTTCCAGACAGAACTGGACTCTGGTTCTATAAATGCCTGTTTTGTCCTCTCCTTTGTCCCTTGTCATCACTTCTTCTGAACCTGACACCAGCTGTGTGCTACCTATTAACCTGTCATATTCATTGATCTCCCTAAGAAATCAAACTGTCCCTCTAATTCCCCTGTCTGATCTTTGCTTGCCAGAGCTTACTGACAAAATTGTCCCCTCGCAGAAAAGTATAGTCTATTCACTGTGGCTCTAATAGCCTCAAATGCTGTATAGTCAATACATGATTTTCTGTACATTTTAAACTTTATGGCCTCATTGAAAATGAAAACTGTTTGCAGATAACTCTGATTTCACCTCCAATGGCTGTGTGAAAATATAACCAAAGTAAACCTGGAGATTAAGGAAGCTTATAATGGAAGGTACAAAACCTTTCCATTGGGACTTCTCATTTTTCAGCAGAAAATAGGGTGTACTTTGCAATTTATAATACCCAAATCCAAAATGTTGTCTAGTTTTCTTCCTTCTTATTTGTTGGAGAAGGTTGATAGAGGATTATAAAATCTCCAGTGTAGCTTAATATAGTTATAATGAAGTTATGGTCTTTCCCTTTTCTGTTTAAGAACCTTAGGAAATCCTCCATTCCCTGACGATGCTGTTCTTCTCATGATATCACTGTAAATGCATGACTTCTTTGCCAAAACTAGGCAATTTGAGAATAAGTGCATCCTAATTAATTCTTTCATTATTTAGTAATAACACTGTACTAGGAGTTGATATTAGTTGATGTCCAGCCAGGATAACATAAGTTATTCTAAGCATTTCAAGCAGAGAGAATTCAACAGAGGAAATAAGTTAAACATATTGGTTGTTGGATGTTCATTGCAGCTTTATTCACCAAAGCCAAGCCATAGAAACAATTGGTGTCCATTCATAGGTGAATGGTCAAAGAAAATGTGACATCCATATATTATGTATGTGTCCACATATGTACACATATATACACAATGGAATATAATTCATGTGTAAAAAAGAAGGAACTCCTGTCATTTGCAACAACATTGATGGGTCCTTGAAGATGTTATATTGAAGGAAATAAACAGAAAAAGACAAATGCGGTTATGATCTCACTTATCTGTGGCATCTGAATAAACAGAAATGGTAGATACAGAGAACAGATGGGTGGTTGTCAGAGGTGAGGGGAGGGAGGCAGGTAAGATGGGTGAAGGTGGTCAAAAGGTACAAACTTCCAATAATAAGACAAATAAGTTCTGGGGATGTAATATACAATGTAGTGACTATAGTTGGTGATACTGTATTATACGTTTTCAGAAGGCCAAGAGAGCAAATCTTAAAAGTTCTTGTCACAAGAAAAACATTTTTGGAACTATGTGTGGTGACTGTTGTTAATTAAACTTATTGTGATGATCATTTCATGCTATATACTGACATTAAATTCTGTTGTGTCTTTTGGACTAATACAATGTTCTCTTTGAATTATATCTCACTAAAACTGGAGAAAATATATATTGGGAGGATAAAAATAATAAAATGAAAAAGCAGGAGGTTATTCAACATTGGGACCTACTGCCCTCTGGGGCTGAAGACTAGGAGCTCAGTGGCCAGCGTGCAAGGGGGACTTCTAGTGCCTTGGCGAGTGCTAGCCTTGGGCTGCGGTCACTGTGCAGGAAGCTAGGCGTCTCCTCTCCTATAGATGCTCTGAAACTACCGCAGAACTGCTGGGGATGAAAACCTCTGACAGTCTCTCTACAAAACTCTTGATAGGCTATTTCCTGTCCTTAGAACTTACCCTTCCTCCCTGCACCTGTCACCACACTGCCCTGCCCTCCACTTGGCTGTCTTTTTTTATTTCTAAAACAAACAAACAAACAACAAAAAAACTAGTGTGCCTTTCTGCATAGCACAAGATTGTTACATGTGGAAGTCTTGAACTTTGTCATGTGTCAAGAGTCATGATGTGTGATATCTGTGAACTTGTCAGCCTAGCCTCTTTAAGTTGAGAGCTTCTCAACATTGCATCTTTTTTTGTTTGTTTATAACCTCTCCACTAGCCTGGGACCTATTAACTTTCAACCACTATTTACCAAATGTATCTTAATTTAATTGAAGTACGTAAATACATAAAACCATGTTGTATCTTGATGGGTCTCATATGCTGGGTCAGGAATTGAAACATCGTCCTGCAGATGATGGAGAGTTGTGAGTCAGGAGACTTGCAGAGACATGTAATTCACTGAGTCTGAGCTGGAAGAAGTTAGAGCGAGTGCAGGGTGCCACTCCAGACCTGCAGTATCCATAGGAGCTGAGGGTATACATTTAGCTTCACTCTTCAGTGACCACTGTTTTTTTGTTTTTGTTTTTGTTTTTGTCTTTTGGGACTTGGGAACATAATTTTATTTTACTTTGTTGTGGAGGTGGGGCTTTTTTCAGGATTAAAAAGTGCTCTTTTTTGAGCTTCTGAATGTATCTGGGTGACAGGTTGGCTGAGGTTTTATAATCAACCATTTATAATCATGAAATGTTCTAATTATAAAAAGTAATGTAGTCAGACATTCTAAATTATGTTCCAATTCACTTTGCCAAGTGCCTTTTCAAACCTTTTTGCTCTGGAATTAATCTTTCTTTTCTTTCTTTCTTTCTTTCTTTCTTTCTTTCTTTCTTTCTTTCTTTCTTTCTTTCTTTCTTTCTTTTTTGAATTCTCTTTTTACAGCACAGAAAACTGAGGAAACTGGGGAGAGTCTAACTTCAGAAACAGCATAATTCTGAATAAATTTAAAGGTGGGTGTATAAGTGGCTCAAGATAAATCACAGTCTTTTACCCTACCTTACAAACCTAAACTTGAGTTTTTCCTCATGGAAACACTGGAACACTAGAGCTAGATGCTCATCTGCCTGAAGGTGAAATAACAGTGACAACCAGTCATCCTTCCTATCTCAAGCTTTCTATTCCTCCCACACAGTCTCAGGACAGAGGCCAATCTGATCCAGGCCAGTGGATGTCAAACCAGGTCCCACAGATCCAGACGCCCCAAGCAAGGCTCACAGGGGGAGGGAGGGAGAGACAGAGCAGGGGGAGTTCCATCTGCTCCAGCCTTACTTGCCTTCGACCTCAGCAGATCCGCTCATCTCCTTTAAGACATTTAATTCTTTAAGAAACTTCGTTTAGTAAAGGAATTGTTCGTTATAAATATTGTTAAAAAAAACAACACTGATCTATTCTGCACAAATATTAAGAGAATAAGCAGTTGCATAAAGAGCTGTGTGAGGAAAATTCCATAGATCTGGACTCAGAGAATCTTTCTTTTGATTTTTGATTTTGTTCTTCTAATTAGCTGTGAGTTCTTGAACAGGTTGCTTAACCTCGCTGGACATTAGTTTTTTCATCAGAGATGTTGTGAAATTTAAAATTACTAAAGCTTTGCAGAAATGGTTTGCAAATTACAATATTCTATTGGAACAAGGGTCCTTGTTTTCCAGAGAATGGGTCAGTCAATTGATGAAAGTCTGGAGTAACAACACAAATATGTCATTATTAATGAATAGTTTTGAATGCCGGTTATGATGGTTCATTTTATGTGTCAAGTGGCCTGGGCCTCATGGCCCCCAGATAGTTGATCAAACTTTATTCTTGTATTTCTGTGAGGATTTTGGGGGGGTGACATTAACATTTAAGTCAGTGTACTTGTGTAAAAGAGATTGCCTCCCATAATGAAGGTGAGCCCATCAATTGAAGGCCTCAATGGAATAAAAGGCTGACCCTCCTCTGAATAAATGAAAATTCTGTCTGATGGTCTTCAGACTGGGACATCAGCTCTTCCTGGTTCAACAGCACCTTTTGATCTTTGGAACAGAACTGGGACATTGGCTCTTCTGATTGTGAACTTGCCAGTTTCTGTAATTGTGTGAGCCAATTCCATAGATAGATAGATAGATAGATAGATAGATAGATAGATAGATAGATAGACAGATGTCACACTCATTCTGTTTCTCTGGAAAACCCTGACTAACATAGCTACTGAGATGATCTTGAAATATGGTCACAATTCTTTGACATTTTTCCCTCCAAAAAGTAGAGTCTACTTCTGTTCCCCCTTGTACTTAATGATTTGCTTCTAATGAATGGAATACAGTAGAATAGACAGTGTGTGGCAGGCTGATAAAAGGCACTATAGTTTTCTTCTTATTTCCTCTCTTGGATCACTTTCTCTAAGGAAAGGAGTGCCACGTATAAAGATGTTCACATGATAAGGAACTGAGGCCTCCAGCCAACAGACATGTGAGCCATCTTGGAAGTGGACCCTCTGGCCCACTAGACCTTTAGAAGATGGAAACCTTGACTAACATCATCATTGCAACTTCATGAAAGATCCTGAACCAGAACCATCCAACAAAGCTACTCCCAGATTCTTAATCCGTAGCCAGTACATGAAACAACAAGTGTTTTTTGTTTTTAAACTATTATGTTTTAGAGTACTTTGTTTTACAGCAAGAGATAACTAATATGCCTATGTTGAATACATTGCATTATGCTGGACCCTTCGTTCCTGAACTCATGATGGTGAGTTACTGGGAGATACCGAGAATCAGTCAGGAAAATTTTCATTTCATTTTCTGTTTGCATCAAGATATGGGAGAATAGCCAACATCCAGTAAGCCTGGATCAAAATTTGAAGTGCCCTTGTTGATCTGGGCAGGATGTCAAGACAACCCAACTGAAGGTCAGTGCTGGCAAGGACAGAGCAGCAGGCCTAGGAAGAAAAGCAAACCCTTCATCAGCACAATGGGGAATAATTGGCTGTGTAAGAACCAAGGTCGGGCTCCCTGTGAGCTTAAAATAGGTGTTCAATACGTATGCATTGACTGATGTTGGCTGATTTATTTTGAATGCCAGACAGACTGTGAGTCATCAGTGTTGCAATATAGCTTAAATAAATGTGAGTTGTGCCTGGAAAAATAGCAATTCAGCAGTGAGGACCAAAAAGAACCATTCAGCCTCTCCCTGAGCAGCTTTCCTTGTCCCACCTGCCACAGGCTTCTGATTACTGAGAGAGAGGAGCTTCCCAGGTGGCAGATGAGTAATGCTTCAGGGAGAAATGAAGGAGAGTCTTCCATGGGAAAGCCTTTGGCAGAGGTGCCTAACCAATTGCTCTCAGTTTCAAGTGAGGAACTGGATTGATTTCTCTGTAGGGAGATTAGTGGTGTGATTTGAGAAGATGCTGAGACAGCCTCCAACTACAGAGAATGGGATCAGGGGCGGGGGCGGTGATTGCCCGTTGGAATAGAAGAGAGATTGGATCCTGTGGTGAGACCTGGTTCCTACGAAGGTATTGCTTGATTTTGTTTTTTTCACTCTCTTGATGAAAACCTTGCCATGTTTTTGCTTCAGTGGAATATATGGGAATGTGGCTCATGTTTTAGGTAATGTTTAAGTGCCCTTTTCTCTGTTTTGGAGAGTAAGACCCTCTATGTGAAATTCTGAGAGCCACATGATTAACGTGCTCCCATGTTCTGGTATTCCCAGGAGAATCTCTGTTTACACGTCTTGTCCTAGTGTCATTGTTTTAGGGCCACTTTTATTCCACAAGATCCTGATTTGAATGATTCATTACATGGCAACCCACTTCCCATCACAGTGGAAGGGCAATGTGGTAGAGGGGCTAGCAAGACAGCTCTAGCACAGAGCTCCCTGAAGGAAAAATCTCGGCTCTGCGGCTTCATTGTCATGTGTTGTGGGATGAATTCCTTGATGTCTCTGGGCTGTGGTTACTGTAAAGTGGGGATAATAATAGCATCTATTCCTGCGGTTGGGGTGAGCATTACTTGAGTTACTAGGCACAAAGCCCTGCCAACAGTGCCTGACCTATGAGAGCTCTGTAACAGCTTTAGGTTTGGTTCATATTAAATCTTCAGAAAACCCTTGTAATGAAGCTGTCCTCATGCTGCTTTGTAATGAGGACACTGTACCACCAAGAGGTAAATTGAGAAAATTTTCATAGGCAGACAGCTAGACAGTAGTAGGTACAGGAATTGGTCTTGACTCTCACCTCAAAGCTGGCACTTGCTAGAATATTCTACAAAGTATTCCTCAAAGCCTCTTTATGTTCTTTCTTCATTTCCTAGAGCAAGTCAGTATGAAGCATTATACCTGCATTCTTATTTTCATTCAGTTCTATACCAGTTGTAGCCAGAACCAAGATTTATTTTTTTAATTTCATTTTGGGGCTGGGGGAGGAGGACTGTTTCCGTCATCAGATGGAGTTTTGCACCTGCATCAGGTTCACAGAGGATGAGGCCAGACCAGCAGCTTACCTAGGATGATACTGGTTTTCCTCAACCATGTTGCCCTGAGAACTTGAGGATCTGAGATCATTTCCACTGTGGAGCTTGGAAGGAATGTCCTGTGGGGAAATCTGTGGAGGCAGGCCTTAAATATATGCATCAAATGAAAGGCAAGAAAGGATGATTCACATTCACCCAGCAGCTGAATGGGCATGGCCCAGAGAGCCAGCAGGACTTGGCTTCCCAGGCCAGTATGTTAAAGCTCTGCCTCTGTGACCCTATAGTCCAAGACTGGAAGGAATAGGCAGGTATTAGGGAATACCAACTTAGACTAGGGTCTGGTACCTCCTCTCACTCTTAGGCTTTCTCACCATAGAAGCCTCTTCCCCAAATTGTAGCTGAAGCTCTACTTAATAGACAAAGATTAACTGTCTGGCACCAGTGGAAGAGAGTATTTCTCTGTATTTTTGGTAAACATTTGGCTTAGTTTTGGAAAAATATAATTCCACTACCTATACCTGCTGGGCCATCTTGGGAGATAGTCTTATTCCCATTCTGGCCAACTGCCCTCCCTCCTGACTTGGTCTCTTTGTAAAACACGATGCCTTAAGTTGAGTTTTTCAAGAAGATCTCAAATCCTTGCTTCAACTCTGTATCCCCATCTATAAAGTGAGAATAATATATACAGGGCTATTGTAAAGATTAGAAGTGATTTATATAATGTGCCTATCCTACAGGGTTGAAACACCATAGATACCCAAATACAGCCGCCATTACTACCACAACTGATGATAGCAATCATGAAAATAATGGCCACAACCAGACTACTTCTGAAGCATGATCCTTTGCAATTAGCATGCTGGTGTGTGCTACTACATCAGTTTACATACCTTATTACTATTAAATCCTTGAGGTTATCAAGGTTAATATATGTACCTAGGACATATGTTAATATGAGTATCTAGAACATGCAGTATGAGTATCTAGGCTACAATGTTAATATAAGTGTCTGGGGCATAGCTTCTCAAGAATGCTAGTTTCTTTATATGCACAGAGTCCATCCTGTTCTCCCCTGAAAGGATATGTTTTTCTTCTCTAGACAAGCACGCAGAGAGCATTTTACTTTTTTAAAGAGCACATTTCCATACCTATCAAGGAAATGAAAGCTTTTCAAGAAAATTCCTGTGAAAAGTCTAAGATTATTAAAGGAGTAACTGTTTCAGGGGAAAAAAAAAAGGAAACAAAATGTTTAACCTTTTTCCTGAGAAGTTAAAGACTGTACTTCACAAAAGCTTCTGCAACTTCCAATTTTATTCAAGAGCTAAAGAAACTAGCAATCCCCAAGGCTCCAAATTTAATTTCCATCGCATAGAATGCCTCTCACATCAGAATTAATCAGGTTTCATTTCTAATGTCCCATTTCCCTTCAGGAATTCTGTGGTAGAAACCTCGAAGGTAAACACAGATATTCATCTACCCACCTGTTTTGAAGAGCCAGACATTCAGAAACGTAAATCATTGGAAGTGACTTGTATGTACTGATTTGGGCACAATTCGTCTCCTCTGTCCAAGCAGAGACTTCCCTTCAGTCTCTCTCATGTTTGCAAGAGCAAATGCTTTACTCTAAGATATCAGGCCAAAAGAGCAGGCATTTATAATTTTTACTGCCTATAAGCACTCAGAATAAATCTCAATTTTCTTTTTTTAAAAGAAAGGGAAAATCAGATAAAAGAAATACAGAGAGCATTATCTGGGTGTCTAGTTTTTCTTCTACAAACCTTCACTCATTGCTCTTCTAGAGTTGCAAGAAGATTATTTCTAAAATGGTCAGGCCACTTCCTGCTAACTGTTTGAACATCTATAGACCCACCTTCTTTGGCCATTTCTTTGTTGATAGAAGTTTCGGGTGTCGCCAGAAGCAAAGTCAACATTGGCCCTAGCTCCAGGATGGTCATGTGTTTACAGACTTGGGTACTTACTTGTTTGTGGAAGGATGGGGCTGGCACTGGGTAGCCACAGAGGCTCAGCTTTAGTCTACCTGTGTGTCTTTATTTCCTAAACTTGCAGTGCCGGGATGAAGGATGGGGCTTCCCACCGTGGCTTTTGTAGCAGTGAAAGACTTACTAGTCTGCTTATCCTTTCTCCGTTTCTTGCTGTTTCAGTCCGCAGCAGACTCCGGCAGTTATTCCAGTTCAAGAAGTGGACAAAGTACAGAGAAGTGCTCATTTTCAAGTCTCTTTTAGGGAAGATTGTGCAGAATCAGAGAGGATGAGATGTAGCTGTAGACACTTTTTTCTTCCGCATGATAATTAGCATTCTTTTCAAATTCATTGGTCTCTGGGGACTTTGTTCTGTGTGGGTTGGCTCCAACCATATATGCAGGTATTACAGGCAGAAAACCTCAAGGGAATTCGCAATGTGCCTTCAGCGCATAGTAAGTAGCATAAACTCTCTTATTTACAACATGTGTTCTTAGTGCTAAAAGAGTCAGGAAGTTTTTGAAGTCAAAAGTTGCTTTACTTCAATTTGTACAGGGAACACATTCCTTAAAATTATTCTTTTGTAGTTCATTTTGGATATACAGGTAGTGATTTAGAAATAAAAGGATAGTGGGCGCCTGGGTGCCTTTTCCCAGTGGGTAAAAGCCTCTGCTTTCCGCTCAGGTCATGATCTCAGGGATCAAGACGCGGGATCTCTGCTCAGCAGGGATCCTGCTTCCTCCTCTCTCTCTGCCTGTCTCTCTGCCTATTTATGATCTCTCTGTCTGTCAAATAAATAGATAAAATCTTTTAAAAATAAATAAAAGGATAGCTTGTCCTTTCCTTCCTGGCCTTTGAAAAACTCAAGGAGGAAAATACTACAGTTGGTTCATTGCTGAAGAGTAGCATTAGGACAGACTACATTAGCTACAGAAATTTCTTCAGACTTCTGTGGTGTCAATTTACATGACTTCAAACACATACTGATGGGGCTGATTTCTCTGGACATTGCTGCTCCCAGGTATGAAGTCTATAAAAGTCTCAGAGATAGTATTAAATAAGGCAGAAGGCAGATACTTCTGTGGAACAAGCTGGACTGTGGAGGAACCAGCTCTTCTCAGCAAGTGTGTCTAACTAAAATGAAACCACTGGGGAAAATGTCTTGATTCTAAAATCCCCTAAACTAGGAAGGTGTCTCTTCTGTGTTCTTCTACAGCACTGGTATCAATTCACCAAAACTTCCCTTGAAATATGGCTTTGAAATGGCCAATACAATTTCCCATCTCCAATTAAATCGTAAGCTCCCTGACGGTAGAGACTTAGTTCTGTTCAACCAGGACACGACATTCCCGTGTCTGAATGGGAGTAAGCATTTGAAAGCTGTTTGTTGAATTAATGAACCAGGATTCTTGTGATAAAACAAAATTCGACTCTTGAATCCTCTTGACATTTTTCTAATTTATTAAAATTACCTGCAATAATAACATTCAGTGATTTATTTTGTGTCTGATAAATATACTGTGCTGAGAATTTAACCTTCATCTCTCGAAATCCTCACAACTCTGTGGACATTTGGACTAAAACTGGTCAGACTGCTGTGGCTTTTGGATCAGAGAAAAGAGAGTTAAAAAAACTTGTCCCTTGTTAACTCTTCGAGCTTGGTCTTTGTGAGACACTAGTCTTCATTGGCAGATTGGATTAATGAGAGGTTTCCCAAGAATACTGTGAATGGCATTTATCTTTGTCTGTCACATAGCTTGTACCTTTTAGTTATTTCCACGCTTAATATCATTTCATTCTTTGAGTCAACGAATACTAGATATAATTGATCAGTTTGGGAAAGACAAGGAAAATAAATATTTTCTTTCAGTTACCTAGTTTCTTATTCTTATATTTTCCCATGTGTCTACCCATTCCTTCTGATACTGGTATAACATTGCAGCTTTTAATTATTTTGAGTCTACTAGAGACAATGGCAATTTCAGGATAAGTAATACCGTTCCTTTAACAGAAACTCTTCTGCTTATTCTTGGTTACCCATTCTAGCCAGGGTCTTTTGTCACTTTTTTGATCACACTGTGAGAGAGTTTGTTTGGATAAAGTATTGTAAGCAATCCCAACATTATGTGTGCCCTATCCTGACTGTCCTACTCAGGACAAGAAAAAAACCTACTGTGGTGGAAGAGGCAAAAGCAAATGGGGTTGTATAACAGGTCAGAGGGGATGCCAGCCATAAACCGTTGGTACCTGTAATGTGACTAATGCAATTGTATGCAACGGGGACATCCATATGTCTGCGTACCAGTTGAGGGTCAGCCTGGTGGCCAGTTACCTCCTTTGCTTTCCCTCTTGCCTGTTTATAAATGGGAAGAGGACTTGCTTACTCAGAATGCAACAGGCTGCATAATCTTCATGTTTCTATGGTTCCTCATGCTCTCCCATTTCCATAGGCATTATAGGTTGATATTGATGAATGCTGTACAGGCAATGCATTTGTGTCCCTGTGAGGAACCCCAAGTTTAGGAAACCCCAGTCTTTTATAATGGGCCATATGCAAACCTGTTTAGCCCCTGTCCCAGACGGAGATTACACTGGCGAACCTACAGATCTACCTTCTCCTCTACAGAAAGTCAGATGCCAATTTCCTCTTCTTCTTTCCTTTCCTTCTTCAAGGTAAAAATACCTTGAAAAGATTGTCCAGTATAGAACTTCTCAGCACATCTACTTGCAAAATGTGCCGAAATACAAGAGACCCTTGGAAAATCCTCTCCTGGCATATGAAAGCCCAGGGAGTCATCTAGCTGTGAACTAACATTGAAAAGAAGATTTGAACTTTTCTCTGTCCAATCCAAGAGCTTAGTATGCTCTCTTTCAACTGATGTCCTGATGAAACTTTTCTTTCTTTCTTTCTTTCTTTTTTTTTAACTGGAAAGAATCAGTGCCAAGGTCTCTCTGACGAAAACTGAACCTCCGAGATGCCAATTAACCTTGTATTGCCAAGACTGTGCAATTTGTTGTTTCTTTGGCCAAGCTTGTACATTTAAACTTTAAAGGTTTTGTTTTTATGGTTTACAGTGTAGGGAGAAATGACAAAACCAGCTAAATCCTCTATGAGTAACAGAAAAGTGAAAGCAAAAGCTTATTGCCTAACCATTTGATCTCTTTTCTCATGTTTTCCAAGCCCTGCTTATTCACAGCTGTTCCAGAATCTATAGAAGAGGAGGAAGGCTAAGAGTAGGTACAAAAGCAGGAATGACACCAATGGGTTAAAAGAGAACTGAATTGTATCAATGCAAAATGTGGTTAGAAAGAACTTCAGAGAATCAAGTAGAGAAAAGGTCAGGAGATGATATTTCTAAGAAATCAGAAGTACATCAATGATGTGTCTTTATTACATTTCTATTTGTGAAGCATTTCTCACTACTTCTTAATTATTTGTTTTTCACTTAGAAACTTTGTTTTATTATTTCAGCAAACTTTATATCATACTGCTGCTCCAAATGAGAAATCTATTCATCTTAAATGCAGACTTTGGCAGAATAGCTCATGTTTTAAATGAGAAATGTAGTCATTGAAATGCAGTCTTTGGCATAGGAACTCATTATATTTGAGCCATGTCAAATGTTGACTTGAAATAGGAAAAAAAAAAATCTTGGGGTGATGAGTTAAATTTAAGTAACCAGTTTTTCTGTGGGATTTCATAACCCCTACAAAAGCACGTAAAATTCTCTATTGTTAACATCTAATTTGAGATAGATTAAAAGGAATAGTTGTAATGTCAACATTGCAAGTTGGGATTCATTTTGAAAAGTATGCATGGTTAATTAATGTTTTCACTTTCAAAATAAATAAGGTATAGAGAAAATACACAGAATAAGAACTTTATATGATCTGGAATGAAAAAAAAACTGTCTGTGATACATTGACAATTGCAGTGTAAATCTCAGGTAATTTTATACATAGGTATGAATAGGTAATCTTTAATTAATCATTGGTTTATCAACCCCAAGTGAACTTTTACACTACAGCTTGCTTTCATGTAGATGTTATATACTGTAGTGTGTTTTCATGTGTGTGGAGGAGAACAGACATCAGTAGTCTCATTGACTTTTTTTTTTCTTTTTGAGAGAGAGAAAGAACAGGGGGAGGAGCAGAAGGTGAGGGAGAGAGAATCGTAAGGAGACTCCCCGCTGAGCACAGAGACCCACAGGGGGGAGAGTCCCAGGACCCTGAGATCATGACCTGATTCGAAATCAAGAGTGGGGTATTTAACTGACTTAGCCACCTCGTCTACTTTTAAGTGTAATTTTAACCAGAATTAAATGTATATTATTTCTGATTTTGTTCTTTCCCACTCTTTCTACCTTTAACCTCTCATGACTTTTTAAAGTAATGGAAAAAAAGAACAAGAATTCCTTTATTCTTTACTTATCTTTCAGTTATATAGCATGTAAATAGGATATTGACAATTAAGATGTCTTTATATCTTTTTATTTAGGATGGTATGTTTTCTTCCTTTAAAATGCAGCTAAATGATAACCAAAGTTGAATAAATCACATTGCAGTTTTGTATCAAAGCATGTGTATGATCTCTCTAATGATTATCAAATTGTGTTCTCAGGGACCAGAGCAGAATGAGATTACTTTCAAAAATTAGTTTGTAAAACTTGAGGGCAACTAAAGGAAGTAATTATTCATTACAGATTATACATGTGAAAACTATAGCTTCAAAGGACAAAGAGCTTAGATGAGGGCAGGCAGGTAACAAAGTGATTCCTTTATGATTAGGTGAAAGGGCAGTCATAGGGTTATAATGGTATCAAAAGGGCAAGTAAGATTTGGATAGATTTCCACTATTGTCATGGTTTAAAAGTAAGAGAGAGAGATACAGATTCATGAAAATGCCCACAACTAGGCAGAGATTCAGTGAACGACAATAACTTTTCTTAGAATTAAAAATAGTCATTGATAAGATTCTCTAGTTGGATAGTAAAGATTTCAGGGATCTTGACACCTTGTGAGATAGATGAAAGATCCCAAGACAGGCTTTGAGCAGCATAGGAAGGTTCCAGCTTGGAAAAGGATTCCAGGATTTTTCAAATTTTAATGTGAAGTTTAGTCTTTAAAAATACAGGTCCTAATTTAGTTGCTGTAGGATGGAGTGTAACATGCTGTTTCTGATAAGCTTCAAGGTGTTATCAACGGTTTGGTTCAAGGAGTAACTGAGTAAATAGAGATTAGGCAACAGCTTAGAAAAAGCAAAGTTAGATGGTTGTTATCCTGGTGTTTTTTATAGTTTGGCCATATACACAGACACGCATGCATACGTACACACACTATAATGTATGTCATCTCTTATCATATATATACATGTTTTTCAGTACAAATCTTTTATTAGGTATAGCTGGTGATGGGCATCAAGGAGGGCATGTGATGTCATTAGCACTTGGGTGTTATAGGGAACTAAAGAAACATTGAACACTACATCAAAAACTAATGATATAGTCTGTGTTGGCCAATTGAATTTAAATTAAAAAATTCTAGACTTGGGAAATAAAATATGTAAAAGGAGAAAAAAAAATGACTTTTTGTTCTCCATTTATCTTTTCATTTTCTTAATAATGACCTTAATTTTTAGAAGTTTTGATGAAATTCAACTTCCTTTTATGGCTTATGCTTCTGGTGTCTTATCTAAATAATCTTTGCTAAAGCTTTCTCCCATGTTTTTCTATAAAACTTTTATAATTTTAGGCTTTACTTTTAGAATGATTTTGTGATTCTTAAAATTTTGGGAATAGTTGACACGCAATGTTACCTGAGTTTCAAGTGTACAATATGATATGATTCAACTTCTTTATCAGCTATACTCGCCACCCTCGTAACTCCCATCTGTCATCATATAAGTGCCATTCCAGTAGCATTGTTCCCTATGCCGTGCCTTTTATTCTCATGACTTTTCATTCCATAACTGGAAGCCTGGACCTCCCCACTCCCTCTCACACATTTTGCTCACCCCTCACTCCCCTCTCCTGTGGTAACCATCAGTTTGTTCTCTGTATTTATAGGTATGTTTCTGCTTTTTGTTTATCTGTTTATTGTTTATTTCTTTGAATCATTTTGAATTAAGTTTTGGAAATGATAAAAGTTATATACTTTAATCAAAATTCTTTTTTTTTCCACATAGATATCCATTTTTTTCTAGCACAATTTTTTAAAAGAATATTTTTTATTCATTGAGTTGCCTTTGTACTTTTGTTGAAAATTAATTGATCAGAGATATGTGAGTCTGTTTCTGTATCCTATTAATCTGTATTTATTATTATTCCAATATTATGGACTTAGTTATTGTAGCTTTACAGTAGGTCTTAAATAGGGTATTATAAGTCTTCTAACTTTGTCTTTTCAAAAGTTGTTTAGATTATCTAGATCATTTGTATTTACATATAAATTTTAGAATTAACTTGTCACTTTCTAACAAAAAAAAACCCTGCTGTTTTAATTATTATGGCATTAAAACTATAGTTCAATTTGGCTCTTGTAAAATCTCAGTGTGGATTTAATTTACATTTCCTTCATGACTAATGATGTTGGAGGTCTTTTAATATGTTTTTTGCCTACTCACATACCCTTTTTTTCTGAAGTGTCTCTTCAGATTTTTCCCATATTTTTAATAAGTAATTTTTCTCATGATTGTGTTGTAAAAGTTTTAATTTATCCTGAATACAAGGCTTTTTAAATATATATATATTTTTAAATATATTTTTCCAATCTACAGCCCACCTATGAATTACCTTAATAGTGTCTTTGAAAGAGCTACATTTTAAATTATAAAGTCCCAAATATGTTTGTAAATGATTCACACTCTTTGTTTTATATTTGAGAAATGTCAAGGTCATGAAACTTTTTTTCTATGTATTCTTCAGAAAGATGAATGGCTTTTACCATTTACATTTAAGGCTGTAACTATTTGGGGTTGACTTTTATGTATGGCATGAGGTAAGGGTCAAGGATTTTTTTCCATGTGTAGTATAGATATCCATTTGTTCCATTCTTATTTATTAAAAAGATCATGCTTTACTAAATGAATAGTTCTTGGCACAATCAATTGTCCTATAAGTGTGTATATCTATTTCCGGACTCTATTTGGATTTGAAGTTGGATTAACTATTAAACAAGTAAAACAATTCATCATATTA
Organism: Spilogale gracilis; assembly: GCA_004023965.1. Lineage (NCBI taxonomy): Eukaryota > Metazoa > Chordata > Mammalia > Carnivora > Mephitidae > Spilogale > Spilogale gracilis. Next base: position 37,551 of record PITA01012090.1, on the reverse strand, counting down.
ACAGTAAAAGAGAAGAAAACATTATTTCAGTAGTTGCAAAAATATCATTAATCAAAATTCAACACCCATTTGTGATATAACTCAGAGAAAATTAGGAATAGACAAATCTGATAAAGGACATCTATAAAAAATGTACCACTAACATAATACTTAATGTTGAAAGAATGAATAATTTCCCCCTCAAATTAGAAAAAAATATAGTTGTTCGCTTTCATCACTTTTACTCATTATAGTACTCTAAGTTCAAGCCATGTAATAAGGTAAGAAAAGGAAATAAAAGGCATCTGGAATGGAAAAGAAGAAGTAAACCAATCTTTATTTCTATGTAACATAATCATCTATGTAGAAAACTCAACAGAATCTATAAACATGCTATTATAACTAGTGAATGAGTTTTGCAAGTTCTCAGTATACATGAATTATATGCCAAAATAAATAATATTTCTATATATAAGCAGGAAATGACCTGAAATTTTTAGGAGTCCCATTTATGAAGTAGAAAAAAAAGAAATAGGGTAAATTTGAATAGTGAGTAATCTGTACTCTAAAACCTAGAAAATACTGTTGAGAAAAATTAAAGAATAATTGAATATATGGTGAGATTATTGTATTCATTGGTCAAAGTCTTCTATACTGTTAAGATATCAGTATTTTCCTATTGACTTATAGATTCAATACAATCTTACCAAAATCTCAACTGACATTTTGGGTAGAAAATTGACAAACTATTTCTAAAATTCATATTTGAATGCATAGAATAACCAAAACAATATTGAAAAAGAAAAAACAGTGGGATAAATGAATGGTACATGATTTTATGACCTACTGTAAGGCTATAGTAGTCAATAAAGTCTGGTATTCATGTCAACAGAGACAAATAGATTGACATAACAAAATGAGGAGTCCCAAAACACAGCCACATATATATGGTCATTGATTTCTGACAAAAGTTAAAAGGCAATTCAATAGAGAGAAATTTTTTTTCAACAAATGGAGCTAATAAAATTGAACATTAGTATGCAAAAAATTAACCTCTCCACATAGCTTACTTACACTGTATTTTAAAAAAAATCATGTTGGTTGTAGGCCTAAGTGTAATTCCCCAAATGATAAAATTTTTAAGAGAAACAGGAGAGGACACCTGGATGGCTCAGTGGGTTAAGCCCTCTGCTCAGGTCATGATCTCAGGGTTCTGGGATCGAGGCCCGCATCGGGCCCTCTGCTCAGCAGGGAGCCTGCTTCCTCCATTCTCTCTGCCTACTTGTGATCTCTCTCTGTCAAATAAATAAATAAAATCTTTTAAAAAAAGAGAGAGAAACAGGAGAAAATTTTGTAACCTTGGGTTAAGTAAGATTTCTTTTTTTTTTTAAATTTTAATTTCTTTTATTTTTTAAAAGAGAGAGAGGGAGACAGCATGAGGCAGGGGGCAGGAAAGGGAGAGAGAGAATCCTAAGTGGCCTCCATGCTCAACACAGAGCCTGATGTGGGGCTAAATCTCACAACCCTGAGATCATGACCCAAGCAGAAATCAATAGTTGGGTGCCAACTGACTGAGCCACCCAGGTGCCCCTTAAATAAGATTTCTTAGATACACCCCCCAAAATATGATAAACAATAAATTGTTAAATAAAACCTCATCAAAATTGATAGTTCTGTTTTTCAAAAGACAATGCTAAAAGAACAAAAAGACAAAGTATAGGCCTTGGCAAAGTATTTAAAAATCATCTATCTGATAAATGACTTGTATGTAAAAAATATAGATGACTCTCAAAACTCAATACTAAGAAAAGAGTACAGTAAAAATGGTCAAAGGATTGTAATGGCCACTTCAGCAAGAAGAGATTACAGCTGGCATTATAGATGCTAGTTATTAGGGGAATGAAAAATTAAAACCTAATAAAGTATCACTACATCTTGAGAAGAATGGATAAAAATAAAAAAATAGGGGCAGCTGGTGACTCAGTAGGTTGAGTGTCTGACTCTTGGTTTTATCTCAAGTCATGATCTCAGGGTTGTGAGATTGAGCCCCACATTGGGCTCCCCACTCAGCACCAGGTCTGCTTAGAACTCTCTTTCCTTCTCCCTCTGCCCCTCCCCGACCCTCTCTAAACAAACAAATAAATAAATAAATAAATAAATAAATAAACAAAACACACTGTCCATATACAGTGGTGAGGATGTGAAACCACTATGACTCATACAATGCTGCTAGGAATGGAAAAGTCACAACCACTTTGGAAAACAGTCTGATACTTCCTTTAAAGTTGAACATTAATCCTACATTTGACCTACCCATTCCACTCCTACCTATTCACCCAAAAGAAATGATAGCCTAGATCCATATAAAGACATATACATAAATCTTCTTACTAGCTTTGTTTGTAATAGCTAAAAAGTGGAAATAACTCAGCTAACCATAAACAGGTGGAAGGATTATCAAATTGTGGTATATTGATTTTTATGAAATACTACTCAGGGCATAAAAAGGAATGAACTATATATGCTACAACAGAGATGGGGAATCTGTATTATTACCATATTTAAAAGAGACATAAAAGTTATATATGAATCCATTTATATAAAATTCTTGTAAATGCAAACTACTTAACATTAGCAAAACAAAGATCCATTGACTGGACAGGGAGGGAGCAGTGAAGGGGGGGATTACAAAAAGCATGAGAAAACAGGGGTCATGGGTTTGTTAATTATCTTGATTACCATGATGGTTTCATGGTTGTGTACATGTTTAAATCTTACCAAATTGTATGTCAATTGTATCAGTAAGGCTGTTAAAAATAAAGTAAAAATTAATGCCCTAGGGGGTGCATGGGTGGCTCAGTCAGTTAAGTGTCTCCTTTCAGTTGAGGTCATTATCCCAGGGTTCTGGGATCAAACCCTACATTGGGTTCCTTGTTCAGTGGGGAAGCCTGGTTCTCTCTCTCCCTTTGCTGCTTCCCCTGCTTGTGCTCTCTCCCTCTCTCTCTGTCAAATAAATCAGTAATGTCTTTTAAAAAACAATTAAGGCTGTAAAGTGTTATCAAACCACATTTTCCCCCCACATACCTTATTTTGAACATTATTATTAGAGTTATGAAGAATAAAATCTGTAAGTCCATTAAACCATTTGTATTTAACAAAGAAGGTCAAGGAAATAACCCCTGCCCTTAAGAAGTTTATAATCTATTAAAGAGCACCAATTTATATTTAAAATTTCAGAATGTGGGGCACCTTGGTGGCTCAGTCCTTAAGTGTCTGTCTTCTGCTCAGCTCATGATCCCAGAGTCCCAGGATCGAACCCTGCCTCGGTCTCCCTCCTCGGCAGGCAACCTGCTTCTCCCTCTCTCACTTCCCCCTGCTTGTGTTTCCTCTCTAACTGTGTTTTTCTCTGTCAAATAAATAAGTTCTGTAGAAAAAAAATAAAATTTCAGAATGCAAATCATATGCAAATAATTTGAAGGGAAACTCAGTACCTGAAAGTATGCAGATTTTAATGGTAATCGGCCAAGTTCACATGTTTGTGAGATGGTTTTTCTTTTGTAGCAAAACTTCTTTTGTACCTGTGGGCTCTCAGGTCTCAACTAAGTACACCAAGTAAATAACTTGCTCAGCACTTGAGTGGGAATTTGGTAAACACTGAATTGACACCCAAAGATCTTTTTCTCTACTTCAGGGCAAACCTGTCATTTCTTGTGCACACTTCTGTGTAAGTCTTTATATTAGATATAAGAATATGCAATCTGGATACTATTAGTCTTGAAATGGATTTTCGTTTTTCCTGAATGAGTCATGATTTTACTGTACCAAAAAACAGCATTTCTTTGCCTAAAAACTAAAAACCAGAGTTTTATAGTGTTGTTGGAAGTCTTATGACAATAACAACCAAGATTTTTTGAGTTACTTGTGTATACCAACCGTTTATCACGCATTATTTCTTAATTGAGCCTCATATTGTTTTTGCCCTAGTTGTTAGGGATTGTTATATTGACATAGATATTTGGCCTTTATTTGTGTTTTTGATTTATTTTCTTCCAAAGCTCAAGGGCAAATGCACTCTTTATCCACAGGAAGAATGAAAGAATTACTGTTGTATGGAAATCTACTGTGATATCATAATGAATTCTTATACAAATTTGAACTCCGAATCATAATGTAATCAGAACAGTAAATGTGTGCAGGTTGTTTATCCTTACATGTCAACATGTGCCAGATTATCCTACACCGTGTATGTCAAATTCATTTGCATAAGAACTATCAGATTTAGAATAAACGGAGTTTAAAAACCCATTAAGAACAGCGAAGAATTTGGTACTTAGTAGAGATGAACAGTATTGAAATGCTTGTTAACTGTCTCTTTACTTAAGGAATACCACTGCACGTGCTATTCGGATGCTTTTTAGCATAGTAAATCTATTTCTGTGATTCCAACGTAATGTATCAAGGAAGACAACATGCTCTGCCCGAATTTTAGAAAACATGTGGGTGCGATGCTGGATTTTGATGATCCATTCAACCTGGAATTTAGCCTAGACATGAGTCACTGAAACTTAGATAGAAAAGAAACAAAACAAACCTCATCCTCCACAGACTTGTGTTGAATTTTGCTTTAGAAACAGATGGCAAAGTAGAAAAGCTGGTAGGAAATTGATTGAATTTGAAAAATCAGATGTGGAAAAATCAAGTAATTCACCCAATCCAATAGCTTGTTTTGAGGTTTGAGAACTTTTCTTCACCACACACCCTCCAGAATGTTTTTTTCCCACGTAATTAGGAGCCACAGGTGATGATTATTTCTTTATCCTTCCCCTTGAGGAAACTTTATTTCTTACTATGAAAGTCTCTACTTTCAAAAGTATTTCCAAAAGCATGCATTTTACTACTTCTTAACTTCATGCTGTGAGTTCTACTTGAAAAATTTTCCTCATTCCTTAATGTGAATGCCTTATGACATTTGTAGATATTCTCATGTCTGTCAACCTTAATCACTACTTAGTCAAACTTATATTTATATATATTACTTCTCCTTGAAGGATTCATAAATGAAACCTATTTCTGTAATTCATCATCTTTACTGAATTGTTTTTAAATTTTATTTCTAGGGTTTATATCTATGGCCATATCTTTTCAGACCCAATTCTCTGGGCATCTTCCAATTCAGTTTGAGGGAAACTTGTGAATTTTAGAATAGGAGACTCACAATGAAGCCAAGAGATATAATTTGGAAAACATCAAAGCCAATTAAAAAATGAAATAAAGGGCACCTGGGTGGCTCAGTGGGTTAAAGCCTATGCCTTCCACCCAGGTCATGATCTCAGGGTCCTGGGATCGAGGCCCACATTGGGTTCTCTGCTCAGCAGGGAGCCAGCTTCCTCCTCTCTCTCTGCCTTCTTTTCTGCCTACTTGTGATCTCTCTCTGTCAAATAAATAAATAAAATATTTTAAAGAAGTGAAATAAAAATAGTGTATGTTGCCACCAGATCAAAATCAGGGAGTGTTAGTAGTCCTGAAAGGCCCGAATGACATATTAAAAACCAAGTCATCTTTTTTTTTTCTCTCTCAACCATATGGAGTAAGGTAGATTGCTAGACCTGTTTACCCAATCTTCATGTTGACTTTGTTTCTGTCAAGAGTATAAAAGCAATGTGATGACTCCTTAAAAAGATATATTGCCATAGAGAGTCAACAGATGAAGCTTTCACTTCTCAGTCACTCGTGGCCCTAATAGGCACTCCCAAAGAAAAAATGGTTGAGAAAAGAGATAATGAAGGGGCCTCCTAAGTGGAGGCGCTGTGTGTCAACTATACTTTAAATAAACAAGTCAAAATGGCAACAGAGGAAAAACAACAACAACAAAAGAAAACAAAACCAGCCCCCCCCCAAAAAAAAAAACAAAGTAGAGGTGACACATTTGGAACACCAACATACAAAGTATTCCATTGGTGGAGCACCAAGACAATAGTAGAAGTTCCGTGTGTATTTATTTGTCTACAAATTAGAACGGAAACATATTTGACCATTATTTAACAATATGTGGACCCATGTGCTCTCTACATCAGCCCTGAGTCATGTTCAGGAGGGGAAATTCTCTAGCAAGAAGCTACCCGTGGTGTGCTCACTCTTCTGTTGGCTCAGGATATACTGAGATACATTCGTCTTTTGCACAGGTCATATTGCATCAGATTATATTGTAAACTACATTAGTCCTCACAAAATGAACAGATTGCTTGAAAAAATAGTGACCGTATTGAGATCACAACTGAAGAACACACTAATAATAGTGCAAGCAGAGAGCACAAGAAAATGGCAGAGCTGGCTCTCCCGTTCCTTGTTCGAGCTCGTCCTAGGACTCATGCTGAAGTAAAGCAATAATGATCCATTCCGAGAGTGTATAGAATGCCTAGGGAAATCATCTGGTGATACTAGGAAGCCTAAGAAACCAAAGCAGGAGGACAAAGTTCTATAATGTTTTCAATTATGCTTAATGTTTTGTGATACCTAATGCAGCACTCTGTCTTCACTAAGCATAAAGACACACGTTTAAAAACCTCTGAGATTTCCCGTTTATTAACAGAATTCAAAATGCCACTTGGTTTTCGTGAATAATAAAAATGGCTAAAAACTAGAGAACAGTAAGATACAAACTAAAATACATTCCTTTGGCAGTAAATACTGGCACAAAGAAAATACTGTTTAATATTTGAAGAAACAAGTATTAGAACAAATTCACAATGTGGGAGGTTTGCTGTGCAGTTGGTTGAAGGAACAGATGTTTTTAACATGCCTAAGCTTATGGTATTTGCAAGATTTTGTTTTAATAATAAAATATAAAAGTAATTATTTTTGTGAGCCACTTGACTAAAGAAAAAAATGTACTGGACTTATACTTTAATTAAAACATTTAACAGACAAATTATGGAGGTATAAACTGTTATATTAGTGGCAGCTTGGCTGAAATTTATAAGAATGATTATGGGGCAAAGGCACAGGATATACTGAAAATATTTTCATTCTGTGATAATTACTGCAAAGCAGAGAAGTGAAGCCACAGGTATGCAAAGTACTATGGCATATGTCTGGGTTTACAGACACAATAGTGTGACCTGGTGCTAATAAAGAACTTCCTCTGAGCCAGGTTCTATTCTTTAGTTACTTACATGTTCACTTATTTAGTCTGCAAAACTCTTGCGGTGTGATACAGTTACAGTGTCTTTTCTCAGGTAGGTAAACTGTGTACAGAGAAGTTTGTAACCCTCCTGAAGATCATACCTTTAGAACGTGGTTAAGCCAGGTTAATCTGGTCAGTTTGATTCTAGGGATAATGGCTGAATTCTACTGTCTGTATGCCCTTGTGAGGTATCTTTTTTTCAGCTGTAATAACTGTTTGTGTATATATATATATATATGTATATATATATATATTTCATATATTTCATATATTATATGAAAATACCCCTATATGCATACATTTCTCGTAAAAATATTACTGAAAAGATTTCTTAGTGAAGATGCTTCTTAGTCTTTAATAAGCACCACAAAATATAATTTTTAAATTTTGTCCTTAGACTATCTTTTAATTTTCTATTTTCATGTATTTTGTCACATACATAGCATATTTATAACTGTATATAATGCGTGTATGTTAGTAAGTGTATCTGTGTGTGTGTGTGTGTGTGTGTGTGTGTGTGTGTGTGTATGTGTATACATTCATTAGGCTGCAAATGCAAAAAGTGTACTGATGTGAATACAAACACTTTTGGGGACTGGTGAGTTAAAGAAAGAATTGGTACTAAATAGAAAAGGACCTGGGAAAAGCATGAAAGATAGTGAGTGGGAAGAGGATCATAAAGACTCAGTATTGGGAGTAGCCATGGGGAATTGGTGGAAATGCAGGGAGGAAGGTATGGATGGAACATGGAGCACAAGAAAAGTGTTGGGCATGGTGTGAGATGAGGGTGGAAAGAGTGTTGTGGAGAAGAGGTAGAAGGTCTGTCTTGAGGCCATGGCAGAGGGAGGTCAGTGGGCGGTGATGGAGCTAGCTTGGACTAGGTTGGTGGTATAGAAATGAAGAAAAGATATATGGAGAAGAATAAATCTATCTATCCATCCATCCATTCACCTATCCACCCACCTGTCCATCCATCCATCCACACATACATCCAAGAGGAAAGGATTGTCATGGTGATGAAGGGCAAGGCCATGGAAGATAAGCAGTTTGATCAAGTAGGTTTGTGATTGCCTAATAAGTTAAAAACTAAAACTGAAAATGGACAAGTCAATGTTATTTTATTATTATAATTTTTAATTTTCCTTATTAATTTATTTTCTTTTTTAACTTAAATTCAATTAGCCAACACATAGTACATTATTAGTTTCAGATGTAATGTTCAACAATTCATCAATTGCATTCCTTATAATTTCTTATACTTAAGAGTAATTTGAGGGTACCTGGGTGGCTCAATGGGTTGAACATCTGGCTTCAGCTCAGGTCATGATCCCTGGGTCCTGGGATCCCTGGGCTCCCTGCTCAGTGGGGACTCTGCTTTTCCCTCTGCCCCTCCCACTCCCTAGTGCTCTCTCTCCCTCTCAAATAAGTGAATAAAATCTTTTAAAAGAAGTAATCTGAAATACTGCAGTATTGAATTTCTCACCATATGAAGTTCTTAATAATCTATAAACGAACACTTAAAGGGACTTAAGATTTTATTTTTTTATAAAATGAGGAAATATTTTATATCCTGAATAAGTCTATCCTCTGATGGGTTTGCATGAACTTCAAATGCTCTTTTTAATCACATAAATTTCTGTCCCACCCAGAGATGCATCTCAAGAGAAAGATCCAGCACACATACAATCTTTATAGTTCCTTGTCTCTGAGTATTATTGTTCCTTTTTTTAGAATATCTTTTTCTTTGGACTTCTGAGAGTTTGACCTTAATCAGTACCTCCAGACAGTTGCATAAAAGTAAAGGAAAAGCTCTCCTCTCTTTTAAGAAGGGAGAAAAGGCACTTGGACTCTGGGGTGGCTGGTTGAAGGTCACCATGGAATGGTCTGTTCCATTGCCTATCATGTGAGGCTGACCGGTGGATTTAAAGCTCCCGAACTTGAGATTACAGGTGGGACTGAAATAGTTTTTTTTTTGAGGATTATGATTTTGTGTCTTTCATCAGGGTTTCACTGCAAACATCATGAAAGATTTCAAAAGCTTTGCTTGTAAAATACCCATGTTACTCTGAACCTCTGAAGAGACACTGAGACTATGAGTCAACAGAGAATCTTCAGTTAAAAAAAAAATGAATGAGTAAATAAACAAATAATCCAGGAAATTGTAGTGAGAGAGTTTTATGGGCTTTGCAATATTGGAGGAAAGTAAAACAGGGCAATGCAGTAGCAGATATTTAATTAACTTAAAGTTTAAAATGAGGGGATTCTGTGAATTTTGTGAGCATTGTGTACTTTTGAAAGTTTTCTTAAACTTCTTCCTATGTTCAATATGAATTAAAAAAAAAAAAACTTTTGAAGAGTATTTTGGAAATGCAGGGCATATTGACATATTCCAGGGAAGCAGGGGGTGCAAAATCCATTAGTTCCAATCTATCAGATTCCTTTGATTTGATGTGTTAATACAAAAGACATTAGAATTAATAGCTACTTCTCCAGATGGAGCATACCTGGCTATTAAGAGCCCTTAAACAGCCTCTCTGCCTCTAATGGGACAATATGATACTAGAGTATAAGGAGTGAAAAGATGTAAGGGTCATTATTATATCCTATGAATCTCTGAAATATAATAGCAGATGGGTAATTAGGACAAAGATTTTTCAGTTAGAAATTGAAAATTTCAAAGTGCCCACTGCCCTTTTTACTTTATTTCTGGAGGTTTTCATGTTAATCTTACATTAAAAGCACAGCAAGATGAATATGGAAAGAGTTATTATCTTGACATAAGATGACTTTGGTTCATCCTGCAATAGTTACCTGCCTACATTTTAAGTTTCAAGTTTTTTCCCTCCCACTTAGACCTCTCATTAGTGATTCATAAATGAAGTCCTTTCTTAGTGTAAAACACTTTTTTTTTTTTTTTGTATCTGGGTTAGATGATTAGATATACTTGACAAAGGTAAAAAAAAATTATCCATTTGGACAAGCAAAAGTCAAAGTAACTTCAGCCATTAAAAATTAATTATAATTATTCACTGTACTTGACATCCAAACATCACCAAAGAAGACTGGAGCATTTCCTGCACTTGAATCATGATAAAATTTTAGGGTGGACAGCACACAGAGATAACAAATAGATAACAATGTGTTACTCAGGCCCACTGTCCCATCCCAGGAAAATGGCAGTGGTTGTTAATAAGATCTCAACTTTCATGTTGCTGACCTTCAGACTTCTTAACACAGATAATACCAATAATTGATACTTTACATACGAATTAAAACACATCTGCTGTTGCTTATTTACAATGGGAAGATTTTAACTAAAAACTTGTGTAAGAAAGAGAACTGAAGGGATGCCTGGGTGGCTCAGTTGTTAAGCGTCTGCCTTCTGCTCAGGTCATGGTCCCCGAGTTCCAGGATCGAGCCCTGCATTGGGCTCCCTGCTCCACGGATGGGAGGCCTACTTTTCCTTTCTCCCTCCCCCTGCTTGTGTTCCTCTCTAGCTGTGTTTTCTCTCTGTCAAATAAATAAATAAAATCCAGAAAAAAGAAAGAGAACCAAATATGTAGAAACATTCCTTGGAGGCACCCATAACATAGTAAGCTGAGGGGTGGTGTGTGGTACTGAGACTGTGGAGCCTTTTGACTGTTAGGTCTGGCAACCCCGTTATCCCTCTGATTGGATTTCTCTCTCATTTCATTTCCTATTATATCTCTAATAGAGAAGAGGAAAAATTGATGAGGAGGCCTGATCTGGAGCTATGTGGAAACGTCTTTTGAGGGGGAAGATTCCAACAGGGGAATCAACAGTGGACTATTTGAATGACATGAATTCCTTTATATTTTCCAGAAATGTAATTTATTTCTTGATGATTTAAGACATCAGTATCATTTTTCCTTCAAAATCTCCCATGTAATATAAAAATATCAATTGTGAAAAATGTTTGAGTTGTTAAAGAAGGTAAAAACAAAATTATTGTGAAATTATGTTAACAATTGTCAAAATAATTTGTAAAAAAAAAAAAAAAAGATGACTCCTTTGACTGCAACTTGATCCTGGTGCCACTGGCACACACTTATTTTGTGGGAATGTTTCCACTGAGAATTAGAATTTCTGCCAGATACCAAAATTTCCAAGGCATGAGCCCGAATTGGGTTCCATTTTAGGTGATATATTAGGTATGTATTGCTGCATAACAAATGATTCCAAAACTTAGCGGCTTAAAATGACATCAGTTTATTATGTCAAGGCTTCTGTGGGTCAAGAAGCTAGAGGTGTCTGTGGTTCAGGTTCTCTCCCAGGCGATGACGAGGCTATAGTCATCTCAAGGCCCACTCAGGGAAGGATCCGCTGCCATGTTCACTCAGTGGTTACAGACATGCCTCAGGTCATCACTAGCTGTGAGCCAGGTTCTTGCTATGTGGGCCTGCACTTGAATCATGATAAAATTTTAGGGTGGACAGCACACAGAGATAACAAATAGATAACAATGTGTTACTCAGGCCCACTGTCCCATCCACAAGGTGGCAGCTTGCTTGCCTCAGAGCAAGACAGCAAGACAGTGAGGGAGGGCAAACAAGAAGGAAGCCACAGACCTTTTGAAATCTTATGTCAGAGATGTCTCATAGCACTTTTGCTGTATTCTGTGTATTAGAACAGAGTCACTAGGTGTAGTCTACATACAAAGGAAAAGGATGACACAGCAGGGAAGAATCAATGAGGCCATCTTAGAGGTTGTCTACTACTACATAAGGCATGTACTACATCATAAAGAAGGAATTTATTTTCATTTTTTATTCTAAAAGATCTGTTTTCAACATTATCAGGAAATGAGTGATTCTTTGATTATTTTTTGTATTAAAGCTAATTGATGCCTTTGGGAATTAGATTGTCTAATTCAACAATTCATTTGGATGTATGAGACATTTTTGCCAAGTACAAGCAGGAGAAAGAAATTCCATACTTTTTCTAAAAATAATGCTAAATGGGGTTTTACTTATAGAGAAAAGTCAAGTCTGTTTATTCTGGAATTTTTATTCAAAATAAAATACGTAACTTTTAAGGATATGGGTATTTTAGAACGTACTCACTTAAAGTTACAGGGAATTTTGTTTGTTAGCTAACTTCATCCTACAACCGTTTGCAACTGGTTTTCCATTTTTTCTTCCTGTTTTTCAATCCCTTGAAAAGATATTTTATTGTCTTTTCCATTCTTAAATAATTTCTCAATTTACAATAAAATTGCCCCCAAATAAATATTCTTTGTCCTTCTGCATAAGAAACTGAGTGGCCATAGTAATTCTGAAAGAATAGACAATGATGAGTAAATGTTTGATAGTCAAAAATCCTGTATTTTGAAAATGGATTACCCTTCAAGAGAGAAATCAGTATAATAGGACAGGACTGTTTGTAATCTGTTACAAACAAATAAAACCTGCTTTGCCAGCCATTATTTAGTTATGATGTCCAAAACATATCTACAATTTTGTTCGAACATCCTCACTAGACTTCCGGTAGTGGAAATCTTCAGAGTTGTCAAGACTTTAAGAAGGTTTTAATGCTACCTATGCTATAATGTATTATATTCAGATATGTTTCATTTGATAATTATAAGCAGTTTCCCCCTGAGATGTTATTTGATGAATAATTCTCCTTTGTTTCAGTAAGGTCACTTTAATAGCCAGCCATATTTTGGCTGGATTATTTGCAATTAGCATGGGTACCTCTTTTGTCTACATAGAATAAAAAATTATTAGTATATTTTTTTGGTTAACAGTCAGCTTATGTTTTCTGTGTCATTTCCTGATTAGCTCTCAAGTTAGTACAGGCTACATGTAGACCGAATTCTTCCAGAACACTGGAAATAGCTGTTAAAATTTACTCTTTCTATGTTTCCAATCCTACATAGAATTTTTCTGTCCTCTTGAACTTTCAAACTTTTTATTTGAAACTATTTTCTATGAAAAGAAAGTGAGGGCTTGATTCTAGTCATATCTAGATATATCTTTCATTTAGAATTTATATTTAACTTTGTAAAAGCAAAATATAATTACCATTCCTGTCTACCTAGTGCTCTCTGTCTTTTGGAAACATAGGCCATGCGATCAACATATATCTGGAAATTGGCATTTGATTTTGACATAAAACAATATTAACTCAAAGAATATTCAAAGACTAAAGGAAAGATAAACTCATTGTTTAAGATTATTATCAATATTTAATTTGGTCCTAAACAGCAGTCCCAACAAAATGGAGCTAGGGAAAGAGGAATCTTTTGTTTTACTAATTTTTTAAAGGAATTAAAAAAAAAATTTATTTATTCATTTGACAGAGAAAGAAATCACAAGTAGGCAGAGAGGCAGGCAGAGAGAGAGAGAGGAGGAAGCAGGCTTTCTGCTAAGCAAAGAGCCTGATGGGGGCCTTGATCCCAGGACCCTAAGACCATAACCTGAGCCGAAGGCAAAGGCTATAACCCACTGAGCCACCCAGGCACTCTGTTTTACTAATTTTTTAAAAAGCCCAAGGCCTTTAACCCTTTAACACTTTTATAAAACAGGATAAGAAAAAAAAAGAAAGAAAACAACCTAAAATATAGCAAGTTTTTATACAAGTTTTTGTTTGTGTTTTGGTTTTTTTTTTTTTAGTCTCGAAAACTTGAAATCAGCAGTTTCTAATGTTATTTCATACCTATAATAAGGTCTTGTTTACTTAAAATGTAACCAAGTGACATGAGAGACAAGAGCATAACCAACCACCTCATGCAGTGTAAATTACTTTTCATCAGGATTCAGAAACCTTCCCGGTCATTGAATAATTTCTGCTAGGCCCAAGAATGGGGATGGGGATGGGGGAATGTAGGGATTGTTACCAGCTGGATTCAGAGGAGCTAGGGCCTCACACTCAGGTAGAGCTACTCTACTGTTGAAGTAGCCTGGACTCCCCTTCTTGGAATCCCAAGACCAGAAGAAAAGCCACAACTCTGTCAGAAATGCTTTTGTGTACTTTTATGAATCTTCATAAATTTCCAAATGTGTTGTTGGCTCAAACCAAACAGAATATATTTCTAATTTACAATTGCTGTTCTGTGAGATGGTGGGCAGTTTTCTGTGCAATAAAATGGTACATCAAGATTTGTAGGCAGTTCTCATTGTGAACATAGTGCATTGGGGCAAGCATAAATGATACCATTAAAGATTCATTCTACAACCCTCACTAGAGTTTTATACAGCTACACAGCATTACTTTTAATACAGATTTAGAATATATTTTTTCTTTCCTTTCATTTTATAGTTTAAGTATTTGTGGTTTGTTTGGTGTAGCACCTTCTTCGATGTTAACCTTCCAAGATGGAACACCTCCCGTTTGAGTATCTCCCCAGCTGTTTCTCCAGACTCTCATTAAAAGAAATACTCGGGAGCATTTCTTACAAAGTAAGTGTAGCTTATCTCCTCTGTTCATGACCTTCTTGGAGACTGAGACCTAACACTGAGCTAAGATGGGCTGCCCTCTATCAAACCATTCCTGGAGCAAGAAAGTTTATTTAATGTTTATTTAACAAAAGACTTTTGGTTGAGATACAAAGTCATGTGTGAAAAGAGGGAGAGAAAGTGTAAGAAATCGATAATATCAGTAAAGTTCTATTTGCTAAAAATAAGAGGCTGTGTTCAAGGCATATATAGTTTGTCTGGTACTTTAGGCATTGGAAAATACCGCAGAACACCAGATTTTCTTTGGCCACACCCCCCCTGCAGCTTAGACACGTCACAGCTGGGATTTGTCTGCCATATCCAGGGAAGGACACTTTGGGGGTCTTTGAAACTTTCTGTTTTTTAATGTAAATATTATTTTGCTTGGTATAAAATACTTCTTAGCTTCTCTCTTGGTTTTCTCTTTAAAGTTTCTGTTGACTGTTTTTGGGGTCACAGCTCCCCATGATTGTTTGATTCATCCATTCATTCAACCAATTTTTTAAATGTATATGTTCTCAAGAGACCTTGAAAGGTGGGTCCACAGAAACACGAACTTGCAGACAATAGTATATACACAGTCTTTTGTCTACAATTTCTGAGATTTATGGAGCCTCTTCAGACCATCCAGGCGTTTCTCAAATTAAGAACACCTGTTCTAGTTCTTCTTTTTCCTCAGCATGTAAATATATGCTAGAGTGACTCTCCCTTAGTTAAAATAAACAACACAAAAATATCCCTTCATTTGAATGCTTTAGACTCTCCCACAGTTAAAAAATGCATTCCTCTTTCAACATTCATTATCTTCCAGCTACTACTCCATTTCTTTTCTTCCCTTCAGGGGTATAATCACTTTCTCCCGCTTCCCAAATCTCATCGATTGCTCAGGCTGCTGCCTTCTGGCTTCTGTTGCGTTGAAATTGCTCTTGGCCAGGTCACAAAATAACTTCCTAGTTTTTGATACTGTTGGGCACTTTTTAAATCTTTACCTCAGTGTTTCTTCTCTTCAGCATTAGGCCTTTCTGTGGGAAGAAAGAAAAGAAGAAAATGAAGTACTTCCTGGATCATGTGAACCATTCCTTCATGATTTCCTTTATGTCTTCTGATCATCTTGATACCATATTTCCTTGTTTCCTAGCATCCCATCATCATTGTTTGCCCCCTGGATTTCCCAGGTGAGTGCATGTAGTCTGAGAGGCTCTCATATCTCTTTATTCCTGACCAAGAGTGCTCTGAGTACTAAGCTCCTCAGTCTAGCAAGTCTTGTATATTTTCTCCTGGCAGTCTCACAGAGATTGCAAAATCAGAATTTCAGAATTAAACCCATCTTCTCTGAAAAACGTATTTCCTCTGTGTTTTTTGTCTCAATCAGGGACATCACTGCAAACTCAGTTGTCTAATAGAAGAACCCAGGAGTCATCCTATGTTCCTCTTCCCTCATTTAACACATTTGATTGATAACCAAATCTCATAGACTCAAACTCTTTGGCATCTTTCTACTTTCCTCTTACCCTCATTTCAGAAATATATATGAAGTAGAGTCGATTGGATTGGACAGGGGACTGAAAGAGAAGAAAGATTTCTGAAATAACTTCCGAATATATCTATATCTATATATCTCCTGCCTTTGTGCTGCAATCTTAAAGTAGAATTTCTTTGCTGGGAAGGGTTAGTTTTTGCTCTTGTATCCTTTCAACTGACTGAATGAGGCCCACCCAGAGAAGAGAGTCTTATCTCCTTTATGTGCAGTCGATTGACAGTAGATGTTAATTACATCAGCAAAATACCTAGATTAGTGTTTGATTAAGTAACCTAGTACTATAGCCTATCCAGGTTGACACATAAGACTAATCACTGCAAGTGAGAATAGTTTGGCTTCTGGCACAAATTTGAACCACCCAGGGTTTCTGGGTTATCATGTTATGTGTAATAGATTCTCATTGGTTGTCCTGCAGGGACATAAAGGGAGAAGAGGGAGAACTAGGAGGTTCTCTTAGTTCAGAAGGTACTGTCTCTATAAAATGATCCATGATCTTTTGATTTCTTGCCCTCACAATGCCATGGAAAAGCAACCTGGTTAGTGAATTCACATCAAATTACTTGTATCTACATGAGTTAATCTCTCTCTACAGTGTTTGCAAAGTAGAAGACTAGCAGTGAGCAAGCAGAGCCCTGAATATATGAATTTAACACTCTAAACACTGTGAATTTAAATACTTTAATAGGTCGCTTTGCTTCTATCACAGCATGTGACTGTCTGCTCTGCCTTTGCATGGGACTAGGCTGGTAGGGTTCACTCATCTCACTTCCAGACCCAACAAAGCTTGCAGAAGCCACCCTGTGGCCTCATAGAAGGGAAGTGAGCCCTAAAGCATTGTAATTGATAATGACATGGTCATTAAAACCTGGAGGTAAACAGGACAGTTGGTCATCAGCATGCTACAAGAAGGAACAAGTTGAAAACAATGGCCCAGTAAAAGAAACGTACAGTTTGAAGGATATGGTGATGATTACATTCAGCCCATGATTTTTTTTTGTCAATTTGTTTGACTTTACTTTTTTTCCCCTGGCAGTTGAATTGTTTCCTTTTCCTTCAAAGCTGTTAAGGCTCAAGAAGGAAAACAACATAGGCATTTTAATTAACTTAGATGCGGTGTTTGCTTGAAAAGGAGTCACTCTGAAATACCGTGGTCTCCTCTGCATTGACAGCAGCAGTTTCAAAGGGTCTCCTGGAAGAATAAGAGAGGCTTGAGTTTAAACTAAAAGTAACACGACAGTTACAAGCTCTGCATTCATGCTGTGTTCAAAAGCTTCCTCTATTTCAATTTCCCTTCCTTTTAGAATAAGTAGGGAGGAAGAGAATAAATAATATCTTGTAGAAGTTTTCCTCCTGCGGGACTCCATCTTTCTGCAGTGAGCTACTGCACATTCCCTAGTCAAAGGACATAAATGCAGACCTCCAAGGGGATTTTAAAGAAAAAGATCACCAGAAAGGTGACACTTCTAGAAATAGTATCATGGTGTTCGCTCATTAGCCTTGGCTGGTGCTGAGATATTCCTCTTGAAGAATCCCTCTTAAAATCCTGCACTTCTAAACTTGGCATCATAAAAGGCAGTGGAAACTCTTCACTTGAAAACAATTTATATTCTCTTACTATCTGACCGCATTTAGAGTAAAAGATCCAGAAAGCAAAGAACCTAATTTACCTTACCCAGTATTTTCAGTTGTTCTTTCCTGCTCATTTCTTAATTGATCTGTGTGTGAGAGCCTCCTAAAGGTCCCCGGTGATCTTGCCTCCTGGTGTAAACACCCTTGGGTACGTCCCTACCCTTTGTGTGGAGACTAGCTTATGACTTTTTCTTCCAAGGAAAAGCATGTGGGAAAAGCAATGGGATGTCACTTGCAAGATGAAGTTGCAAAAGTTCCTGTAGTTTCTAGCTGAAGCACCCTCTCTTCTTTTACTGGCTCAAAAGGGAAGCCAGCCACTGCATCCTGAGCTCCCCATGTAGAAGCTGGCATGACAAGGAGTTGGCATCTCTGGTCAACAGCTAGCAAAGACTTGAGACCTATTGACAGTCTCACCAAGGAGGTCAAGAGTATATCCTACCGCCCATCAAGCCTTGAGATGACTGTAGCTGAGTGGGCACCTGGATTGTAACCTTGCGATATATTCTTAGGGAGAGGACCCAGCTAAGCTATGCCTGAACTCCTGACCAACGGAAACTGTGAGAGAAATGATTTGTCATGTAAAGCTGCTAAATTCAGGGGTAATTTTTCTTTCAGTGGTAAGATGATTAATATATGTTATATCATATAACAAATACATTATTTTTCCAAGAAATTAAATGTATTGGCTTCAACCTTGCACAAAAAGAACAGACAAAATCTCCAGATGATTTAATCAATTTAAATAGGCTAGATTATTCAGCTTCAGAGAAAATGCTCTTTTTAATATGACTTGGTTTCACTGTCTTTGTTGATTAAGTTAACTTAATGATAGCCAAATTCCCTGCTTTACTTTCTTATGGCTTATGTACAGAGGCTATATAATTCAGAATCCATTTCTTTTCCTTTAGTTTGTCTATTTGGGGAATAACAGGTTTTTTTGTTTTTGTTTTTGTTTTTGTTTTTAGTAATGCTAGCAAAGACTATTTAAAGGGGTATTAAAAGAGATGTAGTGTCACTCGTACTTTTGGAATAAGACATGTTTTAATATTAAAACATACAGAAAAATTTTCAAAGGTAAAGGTTTTAGTGAAAAGAATTACCCAGAGAGTCATTTGAGTAAACATGCGGTAATTAGCTTAAGCCTGGGATAGGACACCCATGATCATACAGGTTATTAGAAAGGAGGGAATTTGTTCTATTAGAAATTATTCCCATCATGGTGGTATAAGTGGTGGAATCTGGTAATGGAATTAGTAATATTTACATAGCATAGTTAATAGTAATAGATAATATTTTTGAACATTTATTACTTCCTACTCATTATCATAGTTAATCTCCACAATAAACTTTAGAGGCAGATGCTGTCATCATCCTCATTTTATAGTTGAGGAAATAGAGATTAGGGAAGGTGAAATAACTTGTGTCAGATCACACAGTAAGTTGCACAGCAAGTGCTCAAACCTCTTTTTCCTGTTCTCTTAGGGTACACAAAAGCTAAAGTGGATTTTGATTGAATTCATAGTAACTGGAGCCTTCTGTAATTATTTAGAATAGGACTGTAATCCTCTTTTCATTTCCACATTTGTTCTTTTTCTAGGTGAGGTGAGTCCACTAAATGAGATTTCTGTTGATCAGTCGTATCTTTATATCAAAAAAGAGTTGATCTAATTTCCTTCTGAAGGCAAAAGAAACAGAATTATATGCTCTGAGTCCAGGGAGTATATACCATGTGAAATCACATCCATCTTTTAAGACAAAAAATTAAAAATTAAGTTATTCTTTTAAATAAAAGAATATGCTCTTTTAAAAAACCAGCAAGCTGGGGAGTAACATCTGCAAGATGGAGGAATACAAAGCTCTGGATGTCATTCCCCCATGGAGATACTGACTTGACAACAATATATGGTCCCAAAGAGCTCTTATTAGAATTCCAGAAACTAGGTAAGAAATCTTAGTATCTTAAGCAAGCTCAAAGACAAGAACAGTTGCATTGAGACTGGTAAGAAAAACCATTTTGATTTAACCACATCAACCCTTACCGCAAGCTGGCACAACTTACTGCAGTCAGGAGGAAAAAAACCCAACAGCTTCTTCCTTGAGAGGGAGAGAGAAGAATGTAACATTATTCAGCATTCTGGCTTTTGAGGGACTGCACAAGGTACTGGTTTCTGCTCACCTGACTCAGAACATTGACAGGGAACCAGTATACTTTGGATGGGTAGGGCGGATGAAAACAAAAGAGCTCATTGGCTTGTTGCAGCCCTGGACTACCTCCAACCACTTCGGATAGAAGCTAGTATAGTTCAAAGGGATTAGGAAAAATTGCCCAGTTTGTGGCTTCTACTTCAAGAGGAAAAGAGAAGAGTGCAACCTGTATAGTTCAGCTTTCAGGGGACTTCTTGAAGCATTGGTTTCTGTCTCACTTGACTCAGAGTGCTGATGGAGATGGCATACTTCAGATGTTTGGGGTTCAGAGAGGAAAAGAGAGTGCTCATTGGCTCCTTGAAGCCCCCGAAAACCTTCAGAACCATAGACAGATCTGAGAATCAATAAGAGATTATAAACTTCTGAAAAGTAACCAGCAACCTCTTAAATAGGGAAATACAACACCTGAAAGACACACTCCCATACTCCTCATAAAATATTATTTGAAAGGCTCCAGGAATCTCCAGCCAGATGATTGGTGAAGTTCTTCCCCACTAGGATGCCCATCCACAAAGACTGGGAAAGGTGGCTCTTTTTTAAATGCACAAATCATTGCAAATAAGTAACAAGGCACACAGACAACCAGAAACATGGCCTAATCAAAGGAGCAAAATAAATATCTCTAAAAACTGATCCTAAAGAAAGAAAGAGGGGTGCTGGAGTGGCTCAGTTGATTAAGCAACTACCTTTGGCTCAGGTCATGATCCCGGAGACCCGGGATCGAACCCCACATCAGGCTCTCTGCTCGGCAGGAAGCCTGCTTCTCCCTCTCTCACTCCCCCTGCTTGTGTTCCCTTTCTGGCTGTGTTTCTCTCTGTCAGATAAATAAAATCTTAAAAAAAAAAAAAAAAGAAAGAGATATGCATTAACTGTAAAGAATTCAAAAGAACCACCTTGAAAATCTCAGTGCACTGAGAGAACACAGACAACTAAACAAAATCAGAAGATACATGAGCAAAATGAACATATCAACAAAACGAATGTGTCAAATAGGTATAAAAAAGAAGCAAACATTCTGGAGTTGAAGAATAGAAGAAGTAAATTAAAAAAGAAGATCACCAGAGAGGTTCAATATCACACATGATCAAGTGGAAGAAAGAATTAACAAACTCAAAGACAGGTCATTTAGAATGGTTGAGTCAGAGGAAAATAAAAAAGGGATGAGGAAAAGTAACCATCCTGGCCAGCACTTGGAGCCTCAGGTAATAGGCCGGCTACCAAGTTGACAGCCTAGCACCACCGGGAACCTTTGGCCCTTATGGAACAAGGCTTGCCCTAATAGATGGACATAACTCAAGGCCACAAAGGTCATGAATAATCAAGGAGACATGACACCATCAAAGGAATAAATGAACTACCAGTAACCAGCCTGAAAGAAATGGACAGCTATGAACTGCCTGACAAAGATTTCAAAGTAATCATTCACATGAAGCTCAGAGAGCTACAAGAGAACACATATAGGTTCAACAAAGACATAGAAACCATAAAAAAGAATATTAGGCCACAAAATAAATGTTTGCAAATTTAAGAAGATTGAAATCATATTAAATGTCTTTTCTGACTTGAAAGATATGAAATTAGAAATCAGTAATGGGAAGAAAATTCATAAAAATGTAGAGATTAACAGATTCCTAAGTAACCAGTGGACCAAAGAAGAAATCGCAAGGAAATAAAAGAATATCTTAAGACAAATGAAAATGGAAAAACAACATATAAAATGTACAGTAAAAAATAAGTAAATAAAACTTACAGGATACAGCAAAAGCAGGTTCAAGAGAGAATTTTATAGTGATAAATACCTACAGTATGAGAAAAAGGCTTCAAATTAGCAACCTAACTTTTCACCTCAGGGAACTAGAAAAGAAGACTACATTAAGGCCAAAGTTAGAAAAAAGGAAAGAAATAAGCAAAACAGCATCAATGAAACTAAGCGTTGGCATTTTGAAAAGATTTTTAAAAATGACAAACATTTAACTAAACTAAGAAAAAAGTAATGACTTAAATGAATCAAAACAGAACTGCAAAGGAGATATTACAACTGGTACAATAGAAATACAAAGGATCATAAGAATATTAGAGGTCTAAGCACTGGCCTGATGATTATCATTAATCATACTGTATTGGAGGGTGCCTGGGTGGCTCAGTTAGTTAAAAAACTGCCTTTGGCTCAGGTCATGATCCCAGAGTCCTGGGATCGAATCCTGCATCGGGCTCCCAGCTCCACAGGGAGTCTGCTTCTCCCACCGACCTTCTCCCCTCTCATGCTCTCTCTCACTCTCCCTCTCTCTCTCAAATAAATAAATAAATCTTTAAAAAATAATCATAATACTGTATTGGATACTGAAAATATGCTGAGAGAGTAGCTTTCAGGTTCTTCTTTCCACACACACAGAAGTTAACTATGTCAGGAGATGGTATGTTAGCTTGACTGTAGCAGTCATTTTACTATGTATATGTATTCCACATCATCATGAATTACACATAATATATAAAATTTTATTTTAAAATATACAAATAAATGAGTTTACAGGACTGCCCCAACCCAAAAAAAAAAAAAAATACTGTAATTTAATCTCACTCTCAAAAGTCAGAATCTTGAAAGAAGGAAGGGGAAGTATCTCCATGTACAAAGGGGTTTTTGTAAGATTATCTGTGGATTTCTCAGCAAAAGCATAACAGACCAGAAGAGAATGGGATATTACATTCAAGTGCTAAAAGAAAAGAAGTTAACCAAGAACACTATATCCAATAAAACTGGTCTTCAAAAATGAGGAGAAATACAGACTTTCCCAAATATCAAAATCTAACAGAGTTTATCACTCCTATACCTGCCTTTAAAGAATTGACAAAGAGAATCCTTCAAGTTCAAATGGAAGGTCACTACAAAGCAAAATAAAAACATACCAAAATACAGTGTTCTTTGCTAAAAGTTAAGTATAGAGACAAATACAAAGTCATGCAATACTATAATAGTGATATGTAAATCACTTTTAATTCAGATATAGAATATAAAAGATAAAAGCATACAGATGTAATCATAAAACTATGTAGATCACTATAAAATGTAAAATATTTAATTTGTGATGTCAATAATAAAAAGTGGGTTGGGATATAAAGGTGTAAAATGTTTGTATTAGATTGAAGTACATTTTTATCAGTTAGAAATATATATTTGTAACTATGTTTTATGAAATCCCCAATGTATCTACAAGAATACACTTGTAGAAGATGTACATAAGAAAATGGAACTGAATCAAAGCATGCACACACACACACACACACACACACACACACACACACGGACCCACACACACAGACACATGGCCACACAGAGGAAAGCAGCATGGGAGAAAAACAGGGATAAAATAATTGCAAGACATATAGAGGTCAAAAACAAGTGGCAATAATAAGTCCTTCCCTATCAATATTTGCCTGGAATATAAATGGATTAAACTCTACAGTCAAAAACAACAACAATGAGAAACATCTCTGTCATTTACAAAAGACTCACTTTAGATACAGGGACATACATAGGCCAAAAGTGAAAAGGATAGTAAAAGATTTCATGTGAATGGTAACCAGAAGACAGCGAGGATGGAAATACTTCTATTAGACAAAAGAGGCTTTAAGTAAAAAAACTGGTAGACCTCACACAGTCACAACACCCAATCCAATGGCCGAATATACATTCTTCTTGAGTGCACATGGAACATTCCTCTGGATAGACCACATATTACGCCACAAAACAAGAAAATTTAAGAAGACTGACATCGTACCAAGTATATTTTCTGACTTTAGTGGAATGAAACTAGAAATCAATAGCAAAAGGAAAAGTGGAAAATTCTCAAATATGTGGAAATTAAATAACACAGTCTTGGACAAGCAATAGGTTAAAAAAGAAATCACATGGGAGATTAAAAAAATACCTTGAGACAGATGAAAACTTAAATATAGCATACTAAAACTTATATGCTGCAGCCAAAAGGGTATTAAGAGCAAAGTTTATAGTGGTAAATACCTACACTAGAAAAGAATAAAAAAGTAATCAAACTTTCCTTAAGGAGCTAGGAAAAGGAAAAACTAAAACCAAAGTTAGCAGAAGGAATAAAATAATAACTATTAGAGCAGAAGTAAATGGAATAGAAAGTAGAAAAATAGTAGAAAAAATAAATGAAATTAAGAGTTGATTTTTTTGTAGACTTAACAAAATCGACGAACACCTTAGCTAGACTCTCAAAAAAAAAAGATTCAAGTAAATAAAATCAGAAATATAAGGAAATACATTAAAATTCACGCCATAGAAATAAAAATGATCGTAAGACTACTATGAACAAAATTGAATAACCTGGGTAAAAATAGATAAATTTTAGAAACAGGCCATCTACCAAGATAGAATCAAGAAGAAATAAATAATCTGAACCAATATATAATGAGTAAGAGGATTGAATCTGTAATCAAAAAGCTCCCAATAAAGAAAATCCAAGACCAGATGGCTTCACTGGAGAATTCTACCAAATATTTAAGGAGGAATTAACACTAATATTTTTCCAACTCTTCCAAAAAATTGAAGAGGAGAGAACAATTTCAAATTCATTCTGAGGGGCCAGCATCATCCTGCTATCAAAATCAGACAAAGATACTATAAGGAAAGAAAACTACAGACCAATGTCCCTGATGAGTATTGATGTAAAAATCCTCAACAAATACTATCAAACTGAACTCAGTAGCACTTTTAAAGGGTCATACACCATAACCACACAGGATTTATCTCTGGAATGCAAACTACTCAACACATGAAAATCAATCAATGTGATACACCATATTAACAGCATAAGGAGAAAAACCACAGGATCTATATATTTTTTAAAGATTTTATTTATTTATTTATTTGACAGAGAGAGAAAGCACAGCAGCGGGAGCACAGGCAGAGAGGGAGAAGCAGGCTCACCAAGCAGGGAACCCAATGTTGCTCCATCCCAGGACCTTGGGATCATGACCTGAGCCGAAGGCAGATGCTTTAGGACTGAGCCACCAGGTGCCCCTGTATTTCAAATAATATAGAAAGAGCGCTTAACAACATTCAACACATTTCCATAATAAAACACTCAAGAAACTAGTAGTAAAAGAAAATGACCTCAGGAAAATAAAAGCCATATGTGAGAAGCCCACAACTAATATTATACTCAATGGTGAAAAATGGAAAGCTTTCCTTCTAACATCAGGAGCAAGGCAAGGATGCACACTCTTTCCTCTCTATTTGACATGGTACTAGAAGTTCTGGCCATAGCACTCAGGCAAGAAAAAGAAATAAAAGGCATCCAAACTGAAAAAGAAGAAATAATATTATCTCTGCTAGATGACTAATGTAGAAAATCCCAGAGATCCCACTAATTTACTTCTGGAAGTAATAAAGAAATTTAGCAAAGTTGCAGGATACAAAATCAACACACAGTATCATTTATGTTTTTGTTTACTAACAATGAACAATACAAAAAGAAAATTAAAACAATTCACTTTATAATAGCATCAAAAGGAGTAAAGTATTTAGAAATAAACTTAACCAAAGATTCAAGAACTTGCACACTGAAAACTACAAAGCATCTCTGCAAGATATTGAAAATACAAATAAAATACATCTCAGATCCATGGATTGGAAAGCTTAACATTATTAAAATGTGCATACTGCTCAAAGTGATCTGCAGATTCAATTAAATACTTATCAGAATCTTAGTGAAACTATTTTAGAAATAGTAAAAAAAATCCTAAAATTCATATGGAATCTGACAAGACCCCAAATAGCCAATCTTGAGAAATAATATCAATGCTGATTTCAAAACATATTATAAAGCTAGTGTGATCTAAACAGTATGGTATT
Source organism: Spilogale gracilis (assembly GCA_004023965.1). NCBI lineage: Eukaryota > Metazoa > Chordata > Mammalia > Carnivora > Mephitidae > Spilogale > Spilogale gracilis. Next base: position 11,680 of record PITA01012090.1, on the reverse strand, counting down.
GGTATGAAGACAGAATAGACAGCCCAGAAATAACCTTTCATATATATGGTCAGATGATCTTTGGGAAGAAGGCCAAGGGTACACAATGGGGAAAGAATTATCCTTTAACAGATGGTATTAAGAAAATTGGATATTAACATGCAGAAGCATGAAGTAGGATCTTTACCTTAAACCATATATAAAAATTAACTCAAAATGAAACAAAGACCTATAAGGCTCTGATTTAAAACCAGGCATCTCCCAACAGAATACATGGTGCCTCTGCTACTGAACTTGAGGCAGCAAGCAAAACGTTATCACTAGGATCAGAAAGCTCAGAGGAGGAGGGGATTGGTGTCTCTGAATTCATATGCCAGGTTGGGTAGGTTTGCTGGTTTCTTTTTAGTTGTGGTAAAAAACATACAATGTAAAAGGTACCATCTTAACCATTTTTAAGTGCACAGTACAGTAGACTTAATATATGCACTTTTTTGTGCAAGAGATCGCTAGAGTTTTTTCATCTTGCAAAATTAAAGCTCTCTATCCACTGAGTGACAACTCTCCTTTGTCCCTCTCCCCTGCTCCTGGCAACCACAATTCTATTTTCTGTTTCTAAGAGTTTGATGGCTTTAAAGGATGTGAGTTTGATTTCTGGCTCCTCCAGAATTCTTTTATATGCTCTTAAACAAATCACTTAGACTCTCTTACACAGATTCAAAACAATGCTTAGGGTAATTGTGAGGTTTGAATAAAAGAAGGAAAACAGAAGTCCTTTAAAATTGTCCTATAAGTATGTTAATTACTCTTCCATAACTTTGTAAAAATAATTTAAAATGCCCTGAAATTTCCTTCCAAAAAACTTCGAATCAGAGCCTATAAACAAGGGTTTTACAAGCCTCCTAGATAACTCTACTAATTACATCTGAAAATTCAACAAAGAATTATACTCTGAGAATTTTTTTAACCCTGTAGAACATTTTTTTAAAAATTCAATCATTAAAACATGGTTTAAAGCAGTTCATCTACATATAGAGATATGTGTAGATATAAAGATTATAGAAGATATGTTCTTGCTGGAAAAAGTGATGGGAAATTCAGGGAATGTACTCATGCTGCTTTAGTCCAGTGGATCTCAAATGGAGGTGATTTTGCCACTCAGGGGACATTTGAGACATTTTTGATTGTCACAACTTGAGAAGTAAGTGCTACTGACATTGAGTGGCGGAGGTCAGAGATGACAGGACAACCTCACACAACGAAAAATGATCGAATCCAAAATTCCAGTATGCTGCTACGAAACTTTGCTTCAGATGACACTATGGAACATGCACTCTTGTAGGTTAAGCTGATCTTGGATCCTAACCACTAAGAGGCTGAAATGAGTCCTGTGGAACCCTATGTTTTACTCACTGCCTTCCTTCTCCATCTGACTTCAGGGACTTATCTCTGATATCCCCAAAGACTACTCCATCCTAATATGTCTCAAGGCAAAATTTATGTGGAACCACTGTGGAAACTCATAAGGCATGACAGACTACAAAGGCGTTAATGTGCTGCTGACATTAGCTGTAAATCTTGGTTTCATCCCCTGCTGACAGCTCTGTCTCCAGCATTGCAGAGAGCCTGAAAAGAGGTAGCCTCCTGAGAAAAAAAATAGCTGTCTTCAAATCAGCGTTGGTGATGTAGAGGGAGAGCTGCCCTGTAGGGGAAAGCATTTTGAGAGCTTATCTCCTGCAGACTTCACCCCCAGTTGAAGTTTGTGCTGTCCTCCTTTCTTAGAGATTTCCTTCACTTTTATTTTTCTGCAAATCTTACCATGCACATGATCTGCTTCTTCAATCATAAAGGTCAGTCTGAAGTTACAACAACATTGCACTTACTTTCTTGGTGTTTTTTTAGACCGGTTATTTCCCCAAAGTTACACTAACTGAGGATATGGAGAGATTTTAACTGATGGCAGTTAGAAGATGTCTGGAATCTTGAAGTAGAGGTTGTGTAGTGTGCTACTTCCTGAGCCCCAGTTTTTAGGCACCTAGCCTACCCTCTGAAAGAACCTGACTTGGAGGATGCCACAACTAGGCTGTGTGATACGGGAGATGTGATGGGTGAGTGCCCCCCCCTCCCCATACAGATCGTGTTTCCCTCACTCAGACTGCCTTCATAGCTGGGAAGCAGTGTAAAGAAAATTGTCCTAAAAAAAAAAAGAAAGAAAGAAAGAAAGAAAATTGTCCTAAACGCATCCTCCGCAGTTTGATTCTAAGTGGGAAAAGATTTGGTTGTAAGGGATGCTTGAGTTCTTGGGAATAAATTATAGCTTACTTAACTTTTGGGAGTTGAATAGGCTATTACATGTCTGATTAAGGTCAACAATGAACGAGGGTCCCCATCACCATCCGGAAAGTCTAGGCATACGACTCACTTTCCACATCCCTCCCCTGCCTTACAGAATGATCTGAACGAGAGTAGTCAGGAATGATTTTCCTGATTATATTCTTTTGATGAGGTTGCTACTCAAAGCATTCATTCTACCACTTTACCAGTCTGTCATATGGTAGTTCTGTGAATGTCAGGTCTGAGGAGGTAGAATTAGTTTTTTGTTTGTTTGTTTGTTTGTTTTAAATAATACCTTAGTCAAATTAAATGAGAGAGGTTTGGGCAACTGTTTCTACTTCTGAAATTTACCTTTAAAGGGTATACTGTGTAATCAGAATTCTAACAAGGAGTCAAAACCATTTTGTCAGTGAAAAAAATGACTTTTTAAAATTTGTTTGCTGAAGCTGAACAGCTTTGAAAGAAGATGGAAGGGTAACCAATAAGTGAAGTGTCTTCCTGGAAGGCTCAGCAAATACCGAATATCACTGTCCTAACAAATCTTAATGAAAAGCTAAATCTACCTGTGAACAGAGGGAATTGATTGAGAATAAATTTACTTCATAAAGACTAAGATCAAGTGGTCATACAGTACTGTTTTGTCAAGTTTGGAAAAGCTTTCTCATTATAAAGAAGAGAATTCTATCATACTTTATCTTCACTGTTGCACGAAGGTCCTGAAACGATTTTATTACCAGCAGCATGACCTGATGTGGGCAACCAGAGCAAAGGCAGCAGTAATTGAGACTTGGAGCCAAACACATCTCACCTTTCACACAAAAGCTGGTGGTATCAGTGAAAATGGTCCCAGGAGTCTTCCCTCAATACATTGCCCTCGAAGAATTAATTAAAGTGTCTGGCTTAAGGATGTCTTTGGGAAGGGAAAGTGCATCCTTTCAGACCTGTGCGATCTCAGAAGCATATTAGTGCTTAAAATGGCATGTGGAGAGCTTTGCACGGCTCCAACTTAAAAATGTGTGCACTGGCCTATAAAGCATTTTTAAACAAGTAGTTTAGAATCTTCTCTAGGCTGAATAGTAAATTGTTGATCCAAAGTTTGCTGCTCATTCACCTGAAGTTGATAGGCTTGTAGATTAAGAGTACTAATAATTCAGCCTTCACTGAATCCGGAATTTCCAAGGGATGGGCTAGAAAACTGTACATCCATCTCCCACCCAGTTCATGAGTAAGTTGAGAAATTAGAAGTAAGTAAGGGTAAAAGAACAGATTCATTATGGCGGGCTTTGAGGGCAGGACTCTGAATTTGTTAGTAAAGTGGCTTTCTCCTACCAAATCTCTCTGACTAGAATTAGGCATAGGCCTACCACCACACAGAGGCCAAGAATGTGCTCAGACAAATGTCTCCAGCCCAAAATGGATTCTTTTTACATTTCAGTTTTTGAGTTATTTGTATGTCAAAACATTCAGAAAACATTCAGGCGGAGTGTGTGTGTGTGTGTGTGTGTGTGTGCATTAATTTTTTTTCTTATGAAAGAAAAACATTCTTGTGAGATGTCTTATATTGTCAGCCTAAACTCTTGTGAGTTTGGAATCTTTACAAAAACTTAAAGCATACTTTCTCCTGGAATTTATAAGAAGGAAGTAAGATTACATTTATGGAGCTGAACAATAAAATCAATAGATAGATGTGAGATCCGAGTAAAAAAAAATCCAAATTGCCATAAGGAGACAAAGATAATCTGAATTGAATATTTTAATACAATTAAAGGAAGAATAAGTCCACCTATGGTAGGAGGACTAAGGAAAGAGATAGAAAGAGAGAGATGAGAGAGAGAAGATTCTTTAGCTGGGCTCATTAAAACACTGTCCATTGAAGAGGAAACCTTTGTCAGCTGACTGTCAGAAACTCCAGCCCCATTTATAAAGGTTTTCCTCTGTTCTTTTTAACTATTTGATTTCTCTGATTTTTATTACTTTGACCCCTTGCTTGAGGCAACTTTGGTTATTGCTGTCTCTGTAAGTCTGCTGAGTGGGATAGCGTTCTGCTCATGAAACTTCATGTTTGTTCAGTAGCTGTGAAAATAATTTCTCCATGGCATCGGATTTTCTGTTCCCTACGTATAATGTCAACCAGAAAATGTGATGATTGTGTTAATGTCAGTGTCCCAAAGTATGTCAGAGTGATATTTTCCTTGGAAACTAGTAAATTATGACTTCAGTTTTATAGACTCATTCCTGTGAGCCTGGGTAAGGTGAATCTTCTCCTGAGAAGTAGATCTAGTGTGGGTATACTGACTAAATAAAATTTCTGTGCATGCACAGCTGAGGGAGAAAGTGGTGTCAAAGTAGGCCACATGATTGAAGCAAAGTTTAGATGAGGTATATAAGATTGAATTGTACAATGATTATAGGAATATAACTACATAATTACATGGGCACAATTCCATAAAATTGACTAAAACTTCTAAAATATACACTGGGTGTTGTTGCTACAACAAATTAGAGGGATATAAGGAAGCATAATCTGGTCGTGCAAATTGAAGGAACATAAGGATATCATTTAAAAATCTGAAGAATGCGAGGGATGCCTGGGTGGCTCAGAGGGTTAAGCCTCTGCCTTCGGCTCAGGTCATGATCCCAGGGTCCTGGGATCGAGTCCCACCTTGGGCTGTCTGCTTGGCGGAGAGCCTGCTTCCCCCTCTTTGTCTGCCTCTCTGCCTATTTGTGATCCCTCTCTCTGTCAAATAAATAAATAAAATCTTTAAAAAAATATCTGAAGAACTCGAGATCATTTTCAGCTACCTCAGAATTTGTTTAGATGGCTAAACGGGCATGATATCCCTATATTAATGGAGATATGATGCACAAAGGTAATTGCTAGTGAGTTCCATGTAAAGAATAATCTGGTTACAGAATGCTTCCATATTTTGGGGGGAGGGGCTAGAAACTCATTTATTAACAGATTAGACATGGCAACAAGAAGACAAGGAAGATATGAGAAGGTAGTAAAAATAGAGATTAAAAAAAAAGAGGAACATGTAGTGTGTTAGCACTTTGCTGTGCATATGTAAAGTGCATACAATATTAATGAACAATATCTGATATTTGTTGAACTCTTATTTATGGTAGACATCATAATGATTTTTTATGTCTTTTGTTTAGTCTTCAGCACCTTATGAGTCAAACGTTACCGTTAGCTTCATTTTGCAGGCATGGGAATGGAGTGATGACGTGATGTCATTTGATGAAAGTTCTGTCACCAATAAATGGAGCTGTTAATGAAGCAGCATTCAGTGAACCAGCTCAGGGCTCAATAACTTAACATTACATTTTATTGCCAAAAATAGGAATGAAGCATATAGAGAAATATAGCAGTGTTTTTGTTTTGTGGAGCAGTGTATCATATTCATTTTTATGCAAGAACCTTAACTGAAAAGACAGACTGATAACTAGATTGTGAACAATAGTTTGAAAGATGGAACCTATGCAATTTAGTAGGCAAAAGAAAATAGTATTTTTTTGTTTTGTTTTGCAAAGTACAGGCAATTTCTGAGAGTCTTTTCAAGGAAAAGCAAAATTAAGGAATAAATCGCACCAGATAATTTTGAGTCTGGTGTTTGTCCTTGAAAGCTATACGTAGAAGGTCACTGAGACACTATAGAGGAGGAAAAAAACAAAAACTTAGCTCATCTACTGTTCTACTTGTGTTTTATAGTTTCCAGTGCATTTTAATATTTAGTTTTAAAGGAGATTCTGCATGAAGTAGATAGCTTGGATGTATTATTCCCATTAAATTTTGAGAACAATGACTCTCAGATTAAATGACTTGCCTGAGTTCATACACCCTCTAAGAAAGAGCTGTAAGGCTGTTGTTCATGTGTCAGTTCTCTCGTAAAGGTGTGGAATTGCTAAGTCATTACTTGCCATGAATCCACAACTCAACTCAGGAGAGAAAGTTGGACCTAGATGATAAACCAGTGAGGCTAGGAGTCATATCTGAAAATACAAAGTAGAAAACATGGATAATGAGGAAACTTGGAGACAAGTGATTGTCTCCTGGGGACCTCCACTTGGACGTTAGATTAATGTTATGCTTATTCCTTACTTTGTTAGCCTTTGTTTTTGTAAGACAGGGGCTTTTTCTCAGGATTATGTTTACTCCTACGCTCTTTGGAGGCAATCCGTGGGGTGAATTAGGGACACAGCTGCATTCTGCATTTTTCAGAACACCTTTAAAATACAGGGTTCTGGCATTTTGTAGTCATTAAGAGCATTGCATTATTGAAACCCAGCTGTGGCATAATGTGTTCCTGGGCAAATTGCATAATGTCGACAGACCTCACTTTTCTCAGACATAGCACAAGTATAAAATACCGACATCGATTTTCTGTGCGGATTACATAGCATGATGTGTGTGAGGTGCTTAGTCCAATAACTAGTATAAAGAAATGCTCAGCAAATGGTAACTATTATTTCTTTTGCTAGAATATGAATGTCATCTGTAGGAGTGAGTGGAAGTTTCTAATGTGTCACATCAGTTTTGCTGAGTTCCAGGAGCTCTATCTAGAATCCTGCTTGTTGAAATACAGTCATATAGATATCCCAAAGGTGCATCAAACTTAGTGTTTCCTTCTGAACTTGTTATCTGTCCTCACTTAAATGCATGGCATCACCATTTGCTTGATTGCCCACATCAGGTGCCTGTTTGTAGCAACGCATCCTTCATTTCCTTCCCTAACTGTCTGAATTGCTGTAGGCTCTACCTCCAAAATCTTGATAGAATCCGAGCTCTCTTCCACTCTCTTTGGTGGAAGCAGTCAGGACTGCCTGCAGACCCGGCAGTAGTGGTCTCCACCTGATTTAATTGCATCCAGTCTTATTTTCCTCCTAACTGCTCCTGAGGCAGCTTCCAAACTGATTTTTCTGAAATTCAAATTTGATGTCATTGTCTCCCTTTTAAAATCCTTAACTAGCTCTTGATAGCCAGCTGGATACAGTTGCAGTTCCTTAGGCCAGCACACAAAAGCATTTCTGATGCCTCTCTGTGGACTTTCTCTCTCCCTCTCTTTCTCACTCTGTCGCTCTCTCACTGCATTACACTTGCTTATGATTCTGTGCTTTAGTTCGTACAATTGCCCTCTTTTTAGCAGATTCATCCCAACATTCTGAGATCGCCATACTCAAGCATCTCCTCTTCATGCAAGCCTTATCTGGCTGGCTCCATGCTTCCTTTCTCCCTCCTCTCTGTTCTGCGGCCTCTTCTATAGAACTGACCTCAGTAAATTGTGCATCTATATTTGACTCCTGACAGTATATTGTGAGTGACCTGAGCCCAAGCGCTTTTTCCTATTTGGAGTCACAAATTATTATCTGGCACTTACTAACTTCTCAGTAAATATGTGTTCAATAAATGTACTATTTGTCAAGATTTTGGACTGGTCACAATACTGCAATTATTTTAAGAGAAATTAGTGTCCAGTGGCATTTTTAAAAACTTACTGAACTATATTTAACATATAATAATTAACATAGAGAAAAGTATATCATTTTGAAAGTTTTGGCATGTGTATATATCCATGCAACACAACAGTCACTATAACTAAGATAATGAATGAACGAACTCAAAAATTTCCTTGTACCCCTTGGCAATCCATCCATCCCCCTTCTAAATCCCTTCTCCAGAAAGTCACTGGCCTGATGACTCTCACTCCAGATTGGTTTGCATTGTCTAGAATTTTATATAAATGGAATCATATAATATGTATGGGGTTTTGGGGTTTGTTTTTGTTTGCCCTTTTTTCCCTATAATTATTTGGGGGATTCAGTCATGTTTGTTATGTGTATCATTAGTATCATTAGTTCCTTTTCATTGCTGAGTTATTTTCTGTGGTATGGAATATACATGCATCCCACAGTGTTTATATCCATTCACCTGTTGATGGACATTTGGGTTATTTCCAATTTTTTTGACTATTACAAAGAAAGTAGGTTTGAATATTTGTGAATAAGTTTTTAAGTGAACATATAATTCACTTTTCTTTATTATATACCTACTAGTGGAATGACTGCATCTTATCATATCTTAAACTGAATTTTCTTCTGAAGATTTATAGTCTCAGGTTTCACATTTAGGTCTCTAAGCAATTTTAAATTAATTTTCAGAAATGATACCGGGCATGAATCAAAGTTTTTTTTTTTTTTTCTACTTTTTAATATGGATATTCAGTTTTTCTAATTCAGTTTGTTGGAAATAGTATCCTTTCCTCGGTCAATTGCTTTTCCATCCTTGTTGAGACTCAACAGTCTTTTTGAACATTCAAACAATTTTGCATTCCTAGAATAAACCCCACTTGCTTATAATCTTTTTACATTTAAAAAGTTAAATTGCTAAAATTTTGGTTAAGCTTTTTTTGTATCAATGTCTATGAGGGAAATTAGCCGATAATTTTCTTCTTGGAAAGGGTTTTTTGTTTGTTTTTTTTCAAGATTTTATTTATTTATTTGACACAGAGAGAGATCACAAATTGGCAGAGAGGCTGTCAGAGAAAGAGGGGGGAAGCAGGCTCCCCACCGAGCAGAGAGCTCGATGTGGGACTTGATCCCAGGACCCTGAGATCATGACCTGAGCCGAAGGCAGAGGCTTAACCCACTGAGCCACCCAGGTGCCCCATTGGAAAGGTTTTTAACTAAATTTAATATAAGTAGATATAAGACTGTTTATATAATCTATTTCTTCTTTATTGAGCTTTTGTTGTTTCTGTTTTTCATAGACTTTTTTGTAAATTTCATTAGCATTATGAAATTTACTGTTTTAAAGTTGTTCATATGATCCTCTGATTATCCTTTTAATATCTCAGCCTCAGTAGTCATATCACTTCTTTTATTTCTTTTATTAGTAATTTGTGTGCTTTCTCTATTTTTTATTCATCAGTGTAGCAGATTTTTCTCAATTTTATTGATTCTCTGAGAAAAACTGGTTACAGTTTTGGGTTTCACTGGTATCTTTTATTATTTATTTATTTTTTTTCTATTTTACTGATTTTTGGCTCTGGGTTGGTTTTTTTTTTGTTTTTTTTTTAAGATTTTATTTATTTGACAGAGAGAAACTCAGGGAGAGAGGGAACACAAGCAGGGGGAGTGAGAGAGGGAGAAGCAGGCTTCCTGCTGAGCAGGGAGCCCGATGTGGGACTCGATCCCCGGTCTCCGGGATCATGACCTGAGCCGAAGGCAGCCGCTCAACCAACTGACCCACCCAGGCACCCCAGCTCTGATTTTTTAATATTTGCTTTCTTCTGCTTGGGTTAGATTTAATTTGCTTTAATGTTTAAAATATTTTTTGAATGGAAGATTAGATGTCTGAGTTGAGAACTGTTTCTTTGCTAACGTGATTTTGTAGTTACTGCAGCCATTTATCTACTGCTGCTGCTGAGTCTTTCAAGTTCTGATTCATTCTCTTATCATTTTTATTTAATTTAAAATACTTTCTCAGTTTTTTTCTTTTTTATATATAGTTATTTAAAAGTGTTATATAATTTCCAGATCTGTGAGGATTTTAAGTTATCTTTCTATTATGGATTAATAATTTGATTTCATTGTGATCAGAGAATATGCTTTGTATATGAGTTAAATCATTTTAAATTCACTGGTATCTGTTTATTGTTCTGAATGTTTTACTGTGGTAAATATTCTACATGCTCTTGAAAAAAAGTATTTTTATTGGGTAGAGTGTTTTTTTTTTTTTTTTTAAGATTTTATTTATTTGACAGAGAGAAACACAGCCAGAGGTGGAACACAAGCAGGGTGAGTGAGAGAGGGAGAAGCAGGCTTCCTGTTGAGCAGGGAGCCTGATGTGGGGCTCAGTCCTGGGTCTCTGGGATCATGACCTGAGCCAAAGGCAGTCACTTAACCAACTGAGCCACCCAGGCGCCCCATGGGTGGAGTGTTTTTTGTTTTGTTTTGTTTTGTTTTGTTTTTTTAAGAATTTTTAATTTTTATTTATTTGACAGAGAGAAACACAGCCAGAGAGGGAACACAAACAAGGAGTGAGAGAGGGATAAGCAGGCTTCCCACCGAGCAGGGAGCCTGATGTGGGACTCGATCCCGGATCTCAGGATCATGACCTGAGCCGAAGGCAGTCGCTTAACCAACTGAGCCACCCAGGCGCCCCATGGGTGGAGTGTTTTATTAATGTCAGTAAATTAGGTCAAACTCTCTGTCACCATTCAAGATTTCTATATCTTTATTGATTTTCTATTTATTCTATTAATTGTTGAGACAATAGCATTTAAATCTCTGACCATAATAGTGGATTTGTCTATTTTCCCTGAGAATTTTATCAGTTTTTGTTTTATGTATTTTGAAGCTCTGTTATTAGATCACAAATGTTTAGAAGGTTATGTCTTCTAGCTGAGTGGACCCTTTTATCATTATGTATGCATTGACTGACCTTCTTTAGCCTTGTTAATATTCTTTTGACTAAAATTAATTTTCTGTTATTAAATAGCACACCAGCTTAAAGAAAAAAATTTTTAGCCTCTCATATCTTTTTTTGCATCCTTTTTACTTTTAGATTATTTATATTTATATTTAAAAATGTTTTCTTATATGCAGTAACACAGCATTTAGTTGGATTTTCTCCTTTCATGCATTTTGATACTTTATGCCTCACAACTGGTGTGTTCAGACCATTTGCATGTAGGTGTGATTTTTAAATTTTTTCCAGCTTTATTGAAATATAATTAACAAAGACTATCTATGTTTAATGAAGAAAATATGATGATTTGGTATCCATATACATTGTGAAATATCTATAAAAATCAAGCTAATTAATAGATCCAGGACCTTATGTAGTTGGCTTTACGTGTGCGTGTCTGTGTGTGTGTGGTGAGAACATGTGATTTCTGATATGATTTCTATATGATTTGAGTTTAAGTGTGTCATATTTGTTTTCTACTTCTCTTATCTGTTCTTTGTTCCCTTTTCCTTCTTTTTTGTTTACTTTCAGATTAATCTACTACTTTTTATGATGTCATTAATCACCAGTTTTGCCTGTTAGCTATAACTCTTTTTAAAATTTATTTTATTTTAATTAAATTAATTAACATAGAGTGCATTCTTAGTTTCAGAAGTAGAGAGTTCAGTGATTCATCAGTTGTATACAACACCCAGTGCTCATTCCACCAAATGTCTTCCTTAACACCCATCACCCAGTTATCCTATCCCTTCACACCCCCCCATCAATCCTCAGTTTATTTACTTTTTTTTTTTTAAGATTTTATTTATTTGACAGAGAGAAACACAGCCAGAGAGGGAACACAAGCAGGGGGAGTGAGAGAGGGAGAAGCAGGCTTCCTGCCGAGCAGAGAGCCCG
>PITA01012089.1:0-63689 GCA_004023965.1 Spilogale gracilis | reverse complement strand
TCCTTTCCTTTCCTTTCCTTTCTTTTCCTTCCTTCTTTCTTCCCTCCCTCCCACTCTTCCCCCCCCTCTCTCCCTTTCTTTCTTTCTTTCTTTCTTTCTTTCTTTCTTTCTTTCTTTCTTTCCTCTTTTTTTAAGAATTGCACCGAAATTACGACTGTCTTATTTAAAATATGAGTGATATTTCAGAGAAGGAAATAACTGTCCCTCAGAAACAACTTTTTGATGTTTCAAAGAGAATTAAAATTTGTCTTTCTTCTTGTCTTAGGGCTACTTTCAGTTAAAAGCCAACCCTGGAGCTTGGATTCTCAGACTAAGGAAGGGTCGGTCTGAAGATATTTACAGAATTTACAGGTAGGATTAAGTGCCATTGGCGCTGCTTTTCCAGAACATTTCACAGAGAAGCAGCTTGGACTGAGTGCTCCGTTGGCAGTTAGCCAGGGGTAAGAATTCACGTGTGATGAAACAGTGCTTTTCCAGGAGTTGAGTCTGGAGGGGCTGTCAGGGTATGAGTGGGCAGTAAGCGGTATAAATACAGGTAAGTAGAGTCAAGTTTCACTCTTCAGTCTTTCCTTTGTGCTAACAACATCTCAGAATCAGATCATTCTCTCACTGCAGTGAAAACCAGAGGCAGATGAGAAATTGAGTCATTTCAAGAAAGGGGAAAAGAAATGAGTAAGTCAAACTTTTCTACCTGGACAGTGTATTTGTTGACGTTGGGTGAATCGCAGACACACAGTAGGCGTAAGCTCTGGCCACAGAGTCTTGGTGCGGCACTGGCTTTCTTGGCCTGTGGCAGCATGGCAGAACTCCAGAGCATTCCGTCGGTCACCAGGTTCTGGCCTTCGGGTTTGTGGTGGCCGCCTGTTAGCTTAAAAAATTATACTGACGTTTTGAGATTGTCTTTGTATATGGTGTAAGAGAGTGGTCTGGTTTCATTCTTCTGCGTATGACTGTCCAATTTTCCCAGCACCATTTACTGAAGAGCCTTTTTTTTTTCCATTGGATAGTCTCCGGCTTTATTGAAGATTCGTTGACCAGAGAGTTGAGAGTCCATTCCTGGGCTCTCTGTTCTGTTCCAGTGATCTAGGTGCCTGTTTTTGTGCCGGTACCATACTGTCTTGATGATCGCAGCTTTGTAATGGAGCTGGAAGTCAAGCATTGTATACCCCCAACTTTGGTTTTCTTTTTCATCATTCCCCTGGTGATTCGGGGTCTTTTCTGGTTCCATACAAATTTTAGGTTTGTTTGTTCCAGCTCTGTGAAAAATGTAATGTTGATGGTGTTTTGAAAGGGATTGCAATGAAAGTATTGATTGCTCTGGGCAGCGTAGGTATTTTAACAGTGTTTATTCTTTCAGTCCATGAGCATGGTTTCACTTATATGTGGAACATAAGGAAAAGCACAGACCATAGGGACAGGGAGGGAGCACCAGATGGGAAGAAATCAGAGAGGGAGACAAACTAGGAGAGACTCTGGACTCGGGGAAACAAACTGAGGGTCACAGAAGGGAGGGGACTGGGGGCTGGGGTGACCAGGTAACGGGTATTAAGGAGGCACATCCGGTGATGAGCACTGGGTCTTATGTGTGACTAATGAGTCACTGAACTCTATATCAAAAACTAATGACGGACTGTATGTTGTTTAATTGAACATAAAAAAAGAATTAAAAGGGGAAACAAAATTATACTGCCTTTTAAAAGGTGTAATCTAAATTCTGTTTAACACAATTTAAATTAGTTTTAAGCTATGTGAAGAAAGTTCATGTCAGTTTTTAGGGACGGATTTTCATTATAGTATATTTAAAACACCCTCTTGTTGTGTCATCTTAGTTCTATAGGATCTATAGAACAGCATGGATTCTTGAAGCTGTATTATAATAGCGTTCATTGTAAATACTAGGTTTTCTTTCCAATAACATTTTCTTAAATACAGTTTGCAGGGTTTAATCCCGTCATGAGAGGTTTACTTGTTCTTCTAAACCCGGTGCCTTCCGTTTGCCCTTTCCCTGGCTACTCTTCTCCCTTCCCCAGGAGTGTGGAGTCCTCCTCTCCTCCTGTTATCTTGGATATTCCCAGATGCTCTAGTATTTCCTTCTCCCCCTCAGAATCTTACCTTGCCTGAGAACTCCGCCCTCTGCTGGAGGACAGTGAGTGAGTGCAGTGAATTTGTATCTTACCGTGCCTTTCTGCACTTAACACCTTGAAAATTGGTGCATGGAAGTTTTAGGAATTACAGTTGATCGGGGATATCTTATTTTTAATTGTAAATGTTTCCTGTTCTGCCCTAGCCCTCCTTGCAGATAGAGCTTGTTACAGTTCTTCCTTCAGAATATGGGCACCAGGTTGGGCAGGGGCTGGAGTTGGCTGCTTGTGTGCCTCCAGGCAGAAGGACAGACTGATGCCCTTGCAGAACTGAAGTAGAGTCATGCTTTGTTACTTGTCAGCGAAAGAGTAGAAATGATGTGTTTCGGATGATGGCGCAGAGCGGCTCATGCCCCTGGGCATCCCGTTAGTGCTGGCGCTGAACTGGGCTCGACTTGGTTAGTACGCGTGTGGGTCAGGTGCTCATCCTGCGCCTGCCGGCACGGGGAGCCTTTTTCCCCGCGACAGGCAATTTAAAGAGGAGACTCAAGGAGGAAGTTTGGGTTCTGACTGATGGGAGTGTTCGATGTTTGAAGGATTCTGACAAGTGCTTCTGTGTAGCTTGAACAGACTTCCTGCAGATTTGGGGAAATTTATTGGTTCTGGAAAACTCCTTTATGATAAAGATGATGGACAGATATGGCAGATTGATGCAGACCACTTAACTGCATTTTGAGAATTGTGATGTGTAATGTCTGTCTTATTCTTTCCCTTTCTTTTCTCCCTAAGCCACGATGGCACAGATTCTCCTCCTGATGCTGATGAAGTTGTTGTTGTCCTCAACAATTTCAAGAGCAAAATTATTAAAGTGAAGGTGAGTCTGGTAATACTAAGACAGACACCCTTTTATAGTGGGCAAGAGTGGCAGTATTCTGGCGTTCAGTAGCTCTCCTCTAGAAACACGTGGGTGTGCTGACTGCGGTCGTCATTCACAATACATGTGCGTGCGGATCGTCACATTGTGCCCCTTCCATCCACACAGTCTTGTTTGCCAGGAATTATATCTCAGGAAAACTGGGAGGAAAAAACCAGCTTAAGACTTTAATTCATCTTTGGAATTTTAGTGTTTATTGGAACTTTTCTTTTTTTGAGAGAGAGAGAGAGTGAGAGCTAGCATGCCGAGGTGGGGTGGTCAGGGGGAGATGAGGGAGGGAGGGAGAGAAGGAGAAAGAAGAGGACCTCAGCAGGCTCCATGCCCAGTGCAGAGACTGATAGGGGCTTGTTCTTAAGGTCCTGAGTTGATGACCGGAGCTGAAATCAAGAGTCAGATACTTAGCCAGCTGAGCCATCCAGGCGCCCCAGAATATTTCTTTAAATGTGAGATGTCTTTTGTAAATACACATTTGTGGCTTTCTTCAACTGAGAGATCGCATCTTTTGAGTAGTCTCAGTGGGCAATACAAGTCTCATTTTACATAAAGTGTTTTCACAGAAACTATTTTGCTTACATTGCCATCGTTAACATTGTTACTGATGACTGTTCTCAGAAAATTGGGGAGAATGCCTGTGAAAATTTCAATGACAGTAATAATTGTAGCCCTATTTCATTTCACTTCTCAGAATTTTGAAGTTCTTAATGCCTTAAATTCAAGTAAAAGGTATTATGGAATAAATAATAATTACACGCAGTAAAATCTAAAGCAGCCCACACAGTTGAGCAGAAAACTGGTCCCTACGCTGGTGAGAAGATTCAACCTGTATTTTTCTTGGTAAATCCTAAAACAGGCTGTGGTGTCAAGCGACTTGTTTGTGACAGCGCCCATGTGGGCTGTACTGTACCCCTGGAAAGCCAGCTGTCTACTTGGATCAGGTTTCTAGTTTTGCTTAGACTGTGTCTCCTACACAGTTGAATTTGAAGCTCTTTGAAAACAGTTGTTGTTTAATTAAGAGAGGTTGCTGTGCCATCACTTGGAGTCTTACTGTGACGTGTTGAAGATTGCCCTGCTGAGCTTGTGTGGGCCGCGGGCGGGCCGCCGTGCTTGCCGGGGAGTCTGTCCCCTGCTGTTGACGGCCCCGCACATGGTTGCAGGTTCAGAAGAAGGCGGATAGGGCGAACGAAGACTTGCTGAGTGACGGGACTGACGAAAACGAGCATGGATTCTGGGACTCCTTCACGTGGTGAGTTGGCGTCATTGAAAATTATATGTGCATGTCTTTTAAGGAAAAACTGAGATGTCAGCACCACTCTCCCTTCTTTTGAGCGTAAGAATCCTGTCTAGGCCTTTCAGAGCCCGCACTCTGCCACCACGTCCTGCACTTTCTGTGTGGAGCAGACGAGTGCTTTCCGCTGACCACACGAAGGGGGTTAATGTCCCCTTGTGGGGAAGCTACTTCCTGACTCTCGTTGGGTTGGGCCTGCCTTCTTGGAGAGCTCGGTTCACCTCCCATTGAGCGGCTCACATCCTGCGGAGTTGCCTGTGTTCAGTCTGTTCAGGAAGTGATGCAGCAGCCCGCAGGCCGCATCTTTACCCTGCGCTAGCTTGCTTGCCTGCGCCCTCCCCGGGCGCCCGCGGGTGCTTCGCTGGCTCCTGCGTCGCCCCCTCGGGAAGGAATGCGAGTGGGAAACACCATCCGAGGTGCTCCCCTTCAAGGGCTGTGTGTCTGTACCAACGTTGCAAGTGTTCTTGTTTTTATCTTTATGATTGTAGGGGTTTTACGGGAGGACAGAAGACCGAGGAAGTGAAACAAGATAAAGATGACATAATTAATATTTTCTCTGTGGCATCTGGTCATCTCTATGAAAGATTTCTTCGGTTAGTCATGTTGATTATTTCCATATGTATGAATGAGTTTGTCACAGTATTCTTATTTAAAAGAGTATATGTTTTATGGGATTCTATCCATTATGTTTCTGTCCCCGTATTATGACCCCATAACGGTATATGTACATATATAATGGTATTTGTTTTGATCTGTGAGTCTCATAAAGTCTGGCTGTATCTTAAACGGCTCTGTGTGGATGTTAAAGGACTATAACCCTTTAATACTGCTGCATGCACATTATAAATGGTGGTGTTTATTTGGCCACCAGGCATTGCTTAAACCAGAAATTAGGAGGTTAGCACAGAGAATAGAAGTGGAATAAGGCCATGGACCTGCCTTCCAAAGATTCGTAGGAGTTTAGAGCCAGGAGTCGTCTTAGTTCTTACGGAAGAACACCTCCGTTTTATGGACAGATGCAGAAGCTGAAGGAACTCGCCTGAGGTCACAGAGCCAGGGCCAAGGAGAGGTCCCAGCCCTGGCTGGTTGACGGAGTGCCCCCCAAGGGAAGGCTTGCCTGTGACTCTGCTCCTTTGCTTTGAGAGTGACTTTCCCTAAGACAACGATTCATTTTACTTTTAATTTTCCGTGACAAATCTTGTGTGGCAAATAATTAAGCTGTCATGTTATTCAGGGTTAGCCCTCCTAGTTCCAAAAAATAACTGACCTAAAATAAAATAGTTAATGCCAAATGTTGGCAATAACTCAATTAAATTCCTTGACTCAGTGTGTTTTTGTCTGTTTCCAAGTAAGAAATCCTGCCGCGGCAGCCGTCTGCTGCCCTCCGGCCTCCCCCTGCTCCCCTCTCAGGCGGGGTCTGCGGCTGAGGCCGTGGGGGGCAGTGCGGCCACACGCAGCTGCTGTGGCTTACGGGGTTCCTTTTCAGAATCCTGTAGTCAGTTAACCATTTGCACCACAATTAAGATAGCAGTTCATGAAGCAGTTTATTTAAAGATGTAACATGATCAGAACATTTGCCTTTATCAGACACATTTTTATGGGTGAGAAATGCTCTTCCTTTTCCACTCAGTGATAACTTCGTACAACAAGTGCAGTTTTCCTTTTCCATTACTAAGGGGCTCTCTTTGCCATCGTTTTGCTCTGCCATGAAGAACATTTAGCGGTCTTGTAATTGACTCTACTTGATTTCATTGAGATTAAAAAGCATTGGAAGATTATTATTGATTATTGTTTGCTTTTGTTTGACAGTATAATGATGCTATCAGTATTGAAGAATACCAAGACTCCTGTGAAATTCTGGTTCTTGAAGAATTATTTGTCTCCCACGTTTAAGGTTTGTTCCTCAGAGGAAGGGAACAGATTCTTACTTAGGAGATGTGTGTGGTATAATAGAGTTTTTACTGCTTCAGTGTTATTTGTATGATTTAAAAATTTTCCTTTTAATTAGGTTTCCCTTCTTCAGTTGCATGTATTTTTTTGTTGTTTATTCATTTTAAGTAACCTCTGCACCCAGTGTGGGTCTTGAGCTGAGGACCCCAAGATCCAGAGTCGCACGCTCTTCCAAATAAAAGCCAGCCAGGACCCCCGAGCTGCATATTTCTATGTTTATTCCAGACTGGATTATTTTGGAAGAACAGTTGTTATAAAACCAAACACAAAATCATGACCTTTTTGGAGCTTGGATAGCATCAGAAGAAAATCTGTATCTTTTTTGATGAAAGAACAGTCTCTACCTCTGAGCATACATATTATAGTTTAATTAGAAAGCACAGTGCAAGTTGTTCTGTATTCTTTTATGCAGTCACAGGTTAGTCAGGGTGAGATTTCTGTGTTAGACCGTTGTTAAGGTTAATATGTTTTACTTGAGCTATAACCATGATGGCTGATTTACATAGTTGATTTTCTTCATGGAAGTAAAATGTTGTTTGTTGTTTCCTATGTCCCAAAATAGGAATTCATACCTTATATGGCAAATGAATACAATTTCCAGTATGAACTTGTTCAGTACAAGTGGCCTCGGTGGCTTCATCAGCAGACTGAGAAGCAGCGCATCATCTGGGGTTACAAGATCCTCTTCCTGGACGTGCTCTTCCCACTGGTGGTTGATAAATTCCTGTTCGTGGATGCTGATCAGGTAAGCTCCTACCAGCCACATGTAAACAGCTCACATGGGGCGCCTGGGTGCCTGACTTGTTCATAAGCCTCTACCTTCGGCTCAGGTCATGATCCTGGGGTCCTGGGCTCAAGCCTTACATCAGGCTCCCTGCTCAGCGGGAGGCCTGCTTCTCCCTTTCCCACTCGTCTTGCTTGTGTTCCCTCTCTCGCTGTCTTCTGTCTGTCAGATTAAGAAATAAAATCTTTAAAAAATTAATGAAAGCATTAGACTTCCTTCTTTTTAAATGATTTTATTTTTCTAGTTATAGAAAAATACATGCTTATGTTATATTATTAGAATATACGGAATACACAAACAATGAATCATGGAACAGTACATCAAAAACTAATGATGTTCTATATGGTGACTAATGTAGCACAGTAAAAAAATAGAATATGTGGAAAGTTACACTGAGATGTGATCACTTTTAAAATTTGCATTTGGTGTATCTCCTTTTCATCTTTTTTCATGCCTCTTTTACACAGTTGCGTTACATCATGTCTGCAGTTTTATTTTTTAATTAATTAATTCATTTATCATACGAACTAGAAACTGAAAGATTGAGGTTTAATAGTGCTTGCCGTTATGTCCAGTTATTTACCCCAGGCTAGGAGTTACGGTCATGGTTAAGAGAGGGGGAGGAAACTCCAGTAGATAGATGCCTGGCCTTGATAGTTTGGAACTCTTCAGATATTTGTCCTGCTGTCAAGATATGCCCTCAAAGGAACACACTGTGGTTTTTGACCATAGAAACTCACAAAGTGTGAATATAGTTCCCCTTTACACCCTTCCCCTTCCCCTGGGCTGGCCGAAGCCTGAGCTAATCATGTGAATGCAAGTGATGTGTAATGTGTGTGTAAGTCACACGGCCAGAGGCCTCATCCGGCTCTCGGGAATCACCTGCGCCATCTGGCCTGTCACAGCTGGCCTCACCTAATGCATGCTTTCTGGGTCCTGCCGTAAGCACGCTTAGTCTTCGTTGCGTACTTGCTGTGTGTGAGGCATCTTTCACAGCTGTCCTCACACTGATTCATATGATCCTGTGAAGCCTCCATTTTACACATGAGGAAACTCCGTGACAGAGGCTAAGTAGTGTAAATTCATTTTGTTTCTACCTTCTGAATACTTGGAATACTGTATGCCACGCACGAGGCAAAGTGTCTTCTGTGTCAGTGAAGGCAGCCAGCTCATCGGGGTAAGGGTCTGGGCTCAGACTGCGTCGACAGCTGGAGCCTGTGCCCTTAACCTCAGGGCTGCCTTCTGCAGTGGCTCAGTGAGGCACTCTGGAGTGGAAGGAAACCGCTGTCTGCATGGCTCTTTAACAAATGACTTGTGGGTTGTCTGGGTGGCTACGCTGGCTAAGTGTCTGACTCTTGATTTTGGCTCAGGTCATGCTCTCAGGGTGGTGAGATGGAGCCCTGTGCCAGGCTCTGCACTGGCTGGGAAGCCTGTTTAACATGCTCTCTCTCCCTCGCCTTCTGGGCCTCCCTCCCCCACTCCCTCTTCTCCCTCCCTCTAAGACAAAGAAAACAATATAAATGACTTGTAATCTTCTCTTCTCCAGATCGTACGAACGGATTTGAAAGAGTTAAGAGATTTCAATTTGGATGGTGCTCCTTACGGCTACACTCCTTTCTGTGACAGCCGAAAAGAAATGGATGGCTACAGGTTCTGGAAATCGGGGTACTGGGCCAGTCATTTGGCTGGGCGAAAGTATCATATCAGGTATTGAAAAAGGAGTACTCCCAATACTGTTTGTTTTTTTTTTTTAAAGATTTTATTTTTTTGACAGCGAGAAACACAGCCAGCGAGGGAACACAAGCAGGGGGAGTGAGAGAGGGAGAAGCAGGCCTCCTGCCTAGCAGGGAGCCCGATGTGGGACTCGATCCCGGGTCTCCAGGATCATGACCTGAGCCGAAGGCAGTCGCTTAACCAACTGAGCCACCCAGGCACCCCTGTTTGTTTTTCTTAAAAAATTTATTTTGCATATTTGAAATGGTGAATATAGGTAATAAATTAATATAGTTCAAAAATAAAAATTATAAAAAATATGCCATGAAAAATAAACTTCTCTGTCCTTTCTGTCCTAGACCCAGTTCCCATTTCTACAACAGATAATCTCCTCTATTAATTTGGTATATGGGGCTCCTGGGTGGCTCAGTGGGTTAAAGCCTCTGCCTTCAGCTCAGGTCATGATCTCAGGGTCCTGGGATCGAGGTCCACATTGGGCTCTCTGCTCAGCGGGGAGCCTGCTTCCTCCTATCTGTCTGCCTCTGCCTGCCTCTCTGCCTACTTGTGATCTCTCTGTCAAATAAATAAAATCTTAAAAAAAATTGCTATATGTCTTTCCAGAGCTTCTTTTTTTTTTTAATTAAAAAATTTTTTTAAAAAAGATTTTATATATTTACTTGACAGAGAAACACAGCTAGAGAGGGAACATAAGTAGGGGGAGTGAGAGAGGGAGGGGCAGGAAGCCTGATGTGGGGCTGGATCCCAGGACTTCAGGATCATGACCTGATCTGAAGGCAGACGCTTAATTACTGAGCCACCCAGGTGCCCGGAGTTTCTTGATTCTTAGATTAACAACCAAATTTCTTTTTTTACACAAAATATGCCATCATATTTATAGTTTTGTGCCTAGCTTTATTATATTTCTGTAGTAGATCTGATATCAGTGTGTTGAGAAACCTTCCTTTTTACATCTACATATTATTCCAGTATATGTGTTATTTATGATAGTTTGCTGTGACATGCTGCATTGCAGTGAATAATTAATACATCATTCGGTATATTTCAATTATATCTGTAAGACAAATTCCTAGAAGTAGACCTCCTAGAATGGACTGTGTAACGTTACATTATCTGCTCTGGGCGATGTGTGGTTTGGAAGATCCAGAAGGTCAGGGGATCTGTAGGTAGCAGCATTTACAGAGATAAATGTGGGGGTTGGTGATTTCTTTACTATTAGTTAGTGTTCTTGGTCCAGAAGATCTTTAACGCTGGGTTTTTCCCCCCTGTGACATTTAAGACATCATCAGGATATCTTTGACTGATGTTAACTTTTATTACCTAATGTGCTGACATTTGGTAGAAGTTTTCTTTTGTCAAAGATTTTAAGGTAGCTAAGTAAGGAAGATAGTTGAATAAGGAAGAGTGACAAAGTGAGCTTGGTGGCTGAATTATTTTGCAATAATTTCTTGAGCCATCTTCGAAGGAGCACATACTGACCCTGAGCTCCACTGTAAGGCCACTGCTTACTTTTTCAAAGAGGGCAGGATGTTTACCCGGTGACCATTACTCAGTGAGGTTACTTCTTCTGCCACAATCCATGGTTGTAACAAGTAGTTCTTCTCTACCCAGTGCACTATATGTCGTGGATCTGAAGAAGTTTAGAAAAATAGCTGCTGGTGACAGACTCAGGGGGCAGTACCAAGGTCTGAGTCAGGATCCAAACAGCCTTTCAAATCTTGATCAAGTAAGTGCTATTTTTTTGGTTAACACTTTCAATAATGGGTATACAATATTGTGTCAGGAATTGATTATTTTCCTCTCAATTCTCTCCTCTGTTTGGAGAGTGTTTTGTTTTTTCATGGAAAGGAATTGTGCGGTGTTGTGTGTGTGCGTGTGACATTTTTATCTATCCTCAAGAGAAGACATAGTAGTGAAAAATGATGTTGGTTTGCAAGGGAGATGGAAGGAGGATTCTGCCTCTTCAAAGCATTACGGTATCTTTTAATTTTGCACCCAAGATATCTTGATAAATTTGTTTCTCTGCCTGCTAGAAGCAATTTATTTCTCTTTTGGAACTAATCAGCAAAGATTCACAGTAGATAATCTCACAATTTCCCTTTTTTTCTTTTTTCTTTTTTTTTCAGATTCTATTTATTTATTTATCAGAGAGAGAGAGAGAAAGAGCACAACCAGGGGGAGTGGCAGGCAGGGGTAGGGAGAAGCATGCTCCTAACTGAGGAAGGAGCCTAATGGGGGACTCAATCCCAGGACCTTGGGATCATGACCTGAGCTAAAGGCAGATGCCTAACTGACTGAGCCACCCAGGCATCCCTCCCTTTATTTCTATGTCAGAAACCATTGTGTTTTTTAAGAAGTTTAGCCAAATCAATTTATTAATGCTAAATATTTTTCAGACATGAGATTATAGTTTGTTTTAGATTAGATACCTAGTTTTATGCATTTTGTTTTGCTTAAGTCTGCCTAAAACATTTTTTTTAAAGATTTTTGTTTATTTATTTGACAGTGAGAGAGTAAAAGCAGGGGGAATGGCAGGCAGAAGGAGAGGGAGAAGCAGGCTCCCCACAGAGCAGGTGGATCCTAATGTGGGACTTGATCTCAGGATGCTGGGACCATGACCTGAGCTGAAGGCAGTCACTTAACCAGCTGAACCACCCAGGTGCCCCTGCCTTAAACATTTTAAAACTGTTATTGTGATATATAGCACCCGTAAAGGAAAGCATACAAAACAAAAATATAGCAATATATACATATTCATATGCATCAGTGAATTACCACAAAGCAAATGCCCATATACCACTATCCAGTTCCAAGAAATAGAACATTACTAGCATCCCAGCAGCCGTCCTTCTATTCTAACAGAAGTATCCAGTGTCCTGACTTCGGCGGTAATCACCTCAATGCTTTTCTTTGTAGAATTACTACTTGAACATATATCCTTAAATACTATAGTTTAGTTTCACCTGTTTGTTTTTTTTCTCCCTACCTCAGTTGTATCTTAAAAGCTGTACTCTTTTGAGTCTTAATTTCTTTTGCTCAACATTATGTTTGTGCATTCCATCCATTTTGTTGTGTGTGGTGGTACTTCGTTTTGTTTACACTACTTTTGGGTTGTTTTCCATTTTTGTCTTCCATGGATAATGCTGCTGTGATCACTCATGCAGCTGTCTTGATGTACATGTACACATATCTCAGTTGTGTGTACAGCTACATGTGGAGTTACCAAGTCGTCAGATTTGTCTATTTATCTTTATTAGATGATCTGAAACAGTTTTCTGAAGTAGTTCTAGTTTATACTCCTACCAGCCATGTAAAAATTCCTGTTGCTTTGTGTTTTGACCAGTACTTATTGTCAGTCTGTTAATTTGGTATATATAAACTACCATCCTATGTGGCTTTCATTTGTGGAGTTCATTACACTTACATTTTATATAATTATTAGTGAAGTAAGATTTTCATCTGCCATTTTAATTCCCTTGATCCTCTAGAGTCATTTTCTCAGTGGTTGTCCTAATGATTATCATTAACACTTTAACTTATGACAGTTTAGTTTGGATTACTAACATCTTAATTTCAGTAGTATACAAAAACTTTGTTCCTACATAACTGTGTTCCCTCCTTCCCATACTTCTGTTATACAGTTTATATGATACATTGTATGCCCATCAACACAGATTTATAATTACTACTATTTGTAATGATTTTCAAACCAGGGGAAGAAGGAGCTCTAACTAAAAAATGTACTGATATTATCTTTATATTTACTTACATACCTTTACTGGTACTTTTTATTTCTTCATGGAGATTTGAATTACTGACTAATGTTCTTTCATTTTCATGGACTCCCTTTATTATTATTTCTGATAGGATGGCTCTGGAGCTACAGACTCTTGGAAAATGTGTAATTTTCTCCTTTATTGGGTTTTGATGGATAGTTTTGCTGGATATAAAATTCTTGCTTGACATTTTTTTTTCTTCTCATATTTTTCTTGGAATATATTGTCCCATAGACTGTTAGCCACCATGTTTTATGAAGAGAAATTAGCTGCTAATCTTGAGACTCCCTTACCTGACAAGTCACTATCTCCAGTCTTTTCTTTTGCTAATTTGATTTTGATGTAGCTAAGTTGGGTCTCTTTTGAGTTCATCCTACTTCGAGTTCTTTGAACTTCTTCAATGTGTAGATTGATGTTTTTCACCAAGTTTGGGAAGTTTTATTTCTTTAAGTATTATTTCTATCTCTCTTTTTCTCCTCTTGGGACTCCCATTGTATGTGTTCATATATTTGATGATTTTCCAGAGTTCTCTGAGCTCTGTTCATTTTTTTTTTTTCATTCTTCTTTCTGCTCCTGGAAAATCTTAAGCCTGGGTAATCTCAGTTGATTTATCTTTGGTTGACCTGATTATCTTTTGTGCTGCTCAGATCTGTGATTAAACCCATCTAGTGAATTTTCATTTAAATTATTGTATTTTTCAACAGTAGATTTTATGTGGTTCTTTTGTATAATTTTATCTCTTTGTTCTCCAATTTTTGAAACATCATTCTCATACTTTCCTTTAGTTCTGTTAGACTTGGTTTCCTTTGTTCCTATTTGAACATATTTAAGATACCTGCTATAAACCCTTGTGTTGTAAATCCAATGTCTAGACCTTCAGAAGTATAGGTTCTGTTGATTACTTTTTACCCCTGTATATGGGTTTTGTATATTTGGTATTTTGCGTGTCTCTTCATTTCTGTTGAAAACTGAAAATTTCAAGTAATATAGTGCAGCAGTTCTGGATATCAGACTTTCCCCCCTCCCCAGGGTTTATTGTTGCTGCTTATTGCAGTAGTAGTTGTTTGTTTTTGGACTTCTTAAATCATTTCTGTGAAGTCTGCATTTTTGGTCTGCCTGATTAGCTTAGTGGTCGGCTAAAATTGGACAGATTTCCTTAAGTATTCAGAACCACTAAGTCTTCCATTCTTTGCCAGTGGCCTCTGGGTATCATGTTGGGACACATCCTCAACAGTCAGCCAGGCAGTTTACAACTCTACCTTCTTTGTTGCATAGAGCCTTAGGATCAACCGGAGATGAGAGCTTATGGCTTTATTAAGTCTTACTTGCTTATGCATATACCACTGAGCATGCTGAGAGCCTTATACATGTGCAAGGCCTTCTCTTTTCCCAGGAATATATTTTTTCTTTTCAAAGCCTCCTATGGATATCTCATTCTTTGGTTTCTCCTTGAATTTTGCTTAGTGGGATGTCTGGGTGGCTCAGTCAGTTAAGTGTCTGCCTTCAAATTCAGTTCATGTCATAATCCCAAGGTCCTGGGATTGAGTCTCCCATCAGGCTCCTTCCTCACTGGGGATGGTGCTTGGGGAGGGTGCTTCTCCCTCCCTCTGCCTGCCACTCCTCTTGCTTGTGCTGTCATGCTCTTTTGCTCTCTCTCTCTGAAAAATGAATAAAATCATAATGAAGAAAGAATTTTGCTTAGTATATTCTTTGCTTCACTTCAGGTAGCCTCAGGAAGCTTAATACAATCCTCAACTGCTGCAAAGGAGAAGCTTTTTATCACTGGGTTAAGTTCAAGTGAGATTGAATAGTACAGTCTTCAAATAATGGCTCTGCTTGGGGAATGAAGCTTGAGAGACCTCAGCCTTGTTCTCCTTCCTCCAGTGTGGGAGTGCAGGCTGTTATTTTTTGAGGTTGATGGGGAGCAGGGAGAATAGGTATAGGGTAAGTTCAGATGCCTCAAAATTCACTGTTACCAACATTCAGACATTTTTTTGTTGACTTTTATTTTTTTTTAAATTTTTAAAAAATATTTTATTTATTTGACAGAGAGAAACACAGCCAGAGAGGGTACACAAGCAGGGGGAGTGAGAGAGAGAGAGAAACAGGCTTCCCGCCGAGCAGAGAGCCCGATGTGGGGCTCAATCCTGGGTCTCCGGGATCATGACCTGAGCCGAAGGCAGTCGCCTAACCAACTGAGCCACCCAGGCGCCCCTTCTTGACTTTTTTAATTGCTCCTTAGGTTGCTGTAAACCTTTGGTTAATTTTCAGAGTTCTGAAAAAAGTTGGTTCTGTTTTTGTCATGTTTTTGGCTGCCTTTGTGGAGAGGTGAGCTTGCAGAGCTCCTTACTCTGCCATTTTTGCTGACGTTGCTCCTCATTGTGGTTTTATTTTGCATTTCCATTATTAATATAATGAGGTTGAGTACTATTTTGTATACTTATGGCCATTTAGGTATTCTCTTTTGTGATATGTTTATTTAAGTATTTGGGTTGTTGAAATTTTTTCTTGATTTATGGGCATTCTTTATATATACTGATAGTGTATCCTTTGTTATATATGTTTCAAAATTTCCCACTTCAACTCTTTTAATGGTATCTTTTGTAGTCAGACTGGTCAGTATTTTCTGTTCTGACTAATGCTTTTTGACTCCTATTAAAGTCACGAAGATCCTTTTATTATATGAGCTTTATTGTTTTTTCTTTCATGTTCAAATATATGTTCCGGTAGGAGTTTGTTTTTGAGATAGAATTCAACTTTAATTTTTTATGTACATATACAGTTATATAAGTTTTTTAAAATGAAATGCACTGCTTTTCAGTACTATCTTTGTCAGGTATGAAGTACTCATGTATATATGGATCCATTTCTGGGTCTTCTAGTTTTTGATTGGTCTATTTGTCTGTCTTCACATCCATACTACAAATATCTCAGTTGCTATAGTTCTAAAATAAGTCATGATACCCAGTAAATCAAATCCTTCCACTTCATTCCTCAAGAATGTCTTAGAGTGTTCTTTGTCCTTTATTTTCTCATATAGATTTTAGAATGAGCTTGTCAACTTCAGGAGGAAAAACAAAAACTTGCTAGGATTTTGTATTTAGGTTGTTTAATTACTCTCAATAATGTAAATTGTTTTCCTCATAGAGATCTTGACATACTCATTAAGAGTTGTTTTTAAAAACTTTTGTTTCTCTTTGTTACTGGTATCTAGAATTGCAATTGATTTGTGTTCATTGTCTATTCAGCTACCCTGCTAATCTGTATAAACTTTTGTCTTTTCTCTATATATGAGCATATATCTATAGATGATGGCAGTTTTACTTTTTCTTTCCCATCTTTACATTTTTTAAAAGATTTTATGTATTTATTTGCTGAGCAAGGAGCCTGATGCGGGACTCGATCCCAGGACCCTGGGATTATGACTAGAGCTAAAGACAGCCGCTTAACCGACTGAGCCACCCAGACCGTCCCAGCTTTAGATTAAAAAAAATTTTTCTTTTTAGATTTTAATTTAATTTAATTTTAAAAATTTTTTCTTTTTTTTTTAGATTTAAAAAAAATTTTTTTTTTTTTAGATTTTAATTTAATTTAATAAAAAAATTTTTTTTCTTGCTTTCACTATTTACTGGGACTTCCATAATATTGAATAAAAATATTGATAGTGACTCAAAAATGAATGAAAGTATTCAACATTTCACTATTAAGTATGATGTTTGTTGTAGCTAAACACCTGTAGATACTTCTTATTCACATTAAGGAAGTTCCTTTTAGTTCTTGTTTGCTACGTAAAAGATCTCTTATGTTAAGTTTTGTAAATTTTTGACATCTGCCAAAATAATAGGATTTTCTCTTTTATTTTGCAAATACAG
Source organism: Spilogale gracilis (assembly GCA_004023965.1). Taxonomy (NCBI): domain Eukaryota; kingdom Metazoa; phylum Chordata; class Mammalia; order Carnivora; family Mephitidae; genus Spilogale; species Spilogale gracilis. The sequence continues at coordinate 47,276 of PITA01012089.1, read as the reverse complement.
TGTTTATACCTAAATATAATTTCTGAATTATATAATCCAACTGATCGTTTATTTATTTTTATATGGTTCTAGATTTTGGGGGCAAGTATTTTGCATTTATGTTTTTGTGTGACACTGGCTTGTATTGTCTCTGTCAGGTTTTGGTATTGAGGCTTAATAAAATGAGGTGGTTTGTGGGTTTGGCCTTTTTTTTTTTTTTTTTTTTTTTCATTTCCCTGTAATTGGTTTGTATAAGATTGGCTTTCTTAAGTGTTTGGTGGAATCACTAGTGAAGCTTCTGATTTATTTGTACTTAAATTAGGAATTCAGTTCCTCTAATAGTTATAAGACTGTTCACATTTTCTTTTACTTCTTTTATCAGTGTTTTTGTTAAGCTGTCTCTAAATTTCCTAACATCATGAAGTTGCTTCTTGTACTATCATCTGATTTTTAAAAACTGAATATAATTTATATATAGTGACATGCTCAGATTGTAAATATACTGTATAATCAGAAAGAAAAAACAAAGAAAAAGAGAATGTGTCTCAAGAACCAGAATGCTTTCATCACTCTAGTTATCTTTTTAAAGTCCCAGAGCATCTATACTGGTGTCCTCTCTCTCTGCTTCTCTCTTAAAAATTCCTGACATCATTTGTTGTCCTTTTTTTCCTTTATCACCTCACCAAGAATTAAAGAAGCATCTTTTAGTGTTTTTCATCCTATTTATATGTTACTTTTCTCTTTCACTAATTTGTTCTTTTTCTTACTCCTTACTTTCTTTAATTTGTTGATTTTTCCCCCTAATTTCTTGAGATAGGTGTTTAGTTCATAATTCTTGTCTTTTCTAATATATGCATTTGAAAATGATCAGATTCTGTTTCAGCAAAACTTTGTGTTCATTCCACACATTTTATATGCAGTATTTTCCTTGTCATTTGATACAGTGTATTTCTAGTTTCTAATGTGATTTCTTCTTCTTTGAGCCATGAGTTATGTAGAAGCTATTCAAAATACATCGGAATTTCCTAGTTATATTGTTATTAATTTCTAACTCAGTTGCTTTATGGTTTGAGGATTTCTTCTGTATGATTTCAGGCATATGAAGTTTGTTGACCCAAATGTGATTGGTTTTGGTAAACATTTCATTTGGTTTTGTATCCTAGATATAGGCCATTTAGGTCTAATTATGGATTTATTTGTTTTTTGTGTGCTTGTTTTTCTATTAGTTACCGAGAGAATTGTGTTTAAAATATTTTTCTATATTGTGATACCTTCCTCATCTCTGGTTTTGTTAGATTTTGCTTTTTGGACTATATCATTAGGTGCCTGAAAACTTAGAAGTCATATATATACTACAAATGAACCTTTAATAATTTTGGGGGGGCTTGGGGTCTTAAAGTGTGCTTCACCTAATATTAGTATATCTATTCCCATTTTCCTTTCAGTTATTGTTATGTGGTATATTGTTTTTATCCTCCTGTTTCCACTTTTTGCCTATCCTTATATTTTAGTTCTATTTCTCATAAGTAGCTTATATCCATTGGTTTTTATGTTTGGTATAACAGTCATTTAATTTGAGAGTTTAGTCCACTTATAGTTAATATATTCACCAGTGAGATTGGCTTTTTAGTATTTCTGCTTATTCCATGGTTCTGTTTCTTTTTTCTCCTTAGTAACTTTCTTTCAGATCAGCTGAAACTGTGATACATATACATATACTTCTCTTTTTTTAAAGATTTTTAAAATTTAAGTCATGTCTATACCCGACATAGGGCTCAAACCCACCAACCCCAGGGTCAAGAGTTGCGTGCTCCACCAATGGAGCCAGCCAAGTGCCCCTTAAACTGTGTATTTCTTTTTTACAAATTTTTAAATGATTATCCTAGAGATTATAATATGCATTTCTGATTTGCAAAGGTTAATATGAATTGGCGTATTTTACCCACGTACTAGACAGTGCAAAAATATTAGAACAGTGCTTCTCAAATTTTAGCATATATAAAAGATTCACCTGGAGAATACAGCCTGATTCAGTAGGTACATGATGTGGTCCAAGAACCTGCATGCCTTGCGAGCTCCCTGCTGCAGTCTGCACACCACAGTGTGAGTAATGCTGGCCTTAGAACTCGCTGACTCCATTCATTCTCATCCCAGCCTGAATGCCTGTTGCCTTGTATTTTAGATTTCTCTGTATTTTAAACCCCCGAAGTGTTCTCCCATGATACGATCATTATCTATTTATAAGATTAGATTGGCTTACATGGTTACCTTGCATTCTTCCCTGCCTTTCTGGGCTTCCATGTAGGGTCATTTTCCATTTGCCTAAGGAATATCATTTTATTTTCCTTAGTAATAGTTTTTTTCAGTTTTTCTTGTCTGTGAGTGTCTTTATTTTACCTGCATTATTATAATTCACGTAACATAAAATTTACCCCTTTAACCATTTTTAAGTATACTCTTTAGTGGCATTAAGCACATTCATAGTGTTGTGCAGCTGTTCATCTCGAGAACTTTTTCATCATCCCAAACTGAAACTCTGTACCCATTAAACAGGAGGAAACAGTTCTTTCCTCTTCCCAGCCTCTGGAAACCTCTATTCTATTTTCTATCTGAATGAATGTGCCTATTCTAGATATTTTCGTAATCATACAATATTTCTCCTTTCTGTGCCTGGCTTGTTTCACTTTGTACAATGTTTTCAACTTTCATCCTTGTCACAGAATCTCTCAGAATTGCCTTCCTGTTCAGATGGAAGAATATTCCATTGTGTGCGCGCGCACACACACGCACCCACGCACACCATATTTTGTGTATCCTTTCATCTGTTGATGGACATATCTTTCCAGCTTCTGGCGCTGTGAATCATGCGTCTGTGAACATTGGTATACAAGCATCCGTTGGAGTCCCTGCTTCAGTTCTTTTGTGCATACACGCACAAGTGGAATTTCTGGGTCATGTTGCTTGTTTGTGTCTAAGATAGTGAGACATTTTATTGTGTCAAACTCAGAAGGTTGCTGAGAAGAAAAGCTTCCAAGCATACCTTTGGCTCAAAAACCTGTGAGCTTCAGCTACTTGGGATCAAGCCCCAGTTAACAAGGTGGACTCAGAGCTAGCTTCCTTTATGCAGAACCGTGAAGTGCGAAAGCCGCGCTCCATGCTTAGTTAACGTTAAAGAGGCAGTAGCATTTTTTCTTAGAATTCCCCTCATGGAGGGAAGTCCAGTGCAGGTTATTTGTGAGTTTTAACCTAAAATTTGTCAAATGCTTATCATAGGTAGATGTTTTGAGTCTTCTCAACGCTGTGGTTTTAAAAAATTTCACAAATAAATATTTTAGCTTCCCTAAGGTTTTGGTTTTTTTTTTTTTTTTAAGATTTTATTTATTTGACAGAGAGAAACACAGCCAGAGAGGGAACACAAGCAGGGGGAGTGAGAGAGGGAGAAGCAGGCTTCCCGCCGAGCAGGGAGCCCGATGTGGGACTTGATCCTGGGTCTCCGGGATCATGACCTGAGCCGAAGGCAGTCGCTTAACCAACTGAGCCACCCAGGCGTCCCCCCTAAGGTTTTTAATAGACCCTTTCAGTTCTAAAAGTTTGTGACTGGTATGTGACAGGTGATGAGCAGCTATCATCACTCATTTGCTATGCATTTATTTAAATTTGCCGCAGAACTTTAGATGGCTGCATCTTATTTTCTTTTTCCCAAACAGGATTTGCCCAATAACATGATCCATCAGGTGCCAATTAAATCACTCCCTCAAGAATGGCTTTGGTGTGAAACGTGGTGTGATGATGCCTCTAAGAAAAGGGCAAAAACAATAGATCTGGTAAGTCACCTGTGCTTCTTTTCTGCATCTTAGTCCGGGGTAGTCCAGGGTCATTCACCACTGGATCAGTTTTCACCCACAGTGTTCTTGAGTCTTGTCTGTAGTTCCGCAGGCGGGGCTGCAGCGTCTTACGGTAACACCCACAGCAGGCGGCCAAGTCGTCTCCTGTGTGATGGGGCTGTTTCACTACTTAAAATCAGTGAAGTCACTGCTTGTCTGATGGGATCATGTGTGCCTTGTGCTTGTACCACAGGGGCTTTCCTTTCCTGCTTCCCTGTCACTCCGCACGACTGTGTAGCAGCTCTAAGTGACCCGCGACCACATGCTTCTGTTATCGTCATGTGGTTCCTCGGTGGTCTTTTTGTTCAGTCGGGATTATAACATAAGAACAGACACACCTTTGAATTCTCTATAATGTGCCCCGTCTTCAGTTTGGTTGAAGCATGCGATTTGGGTTTTCACAGTGTAATAACCCAATGACCAAAGAGCCCAAGCTGGAAGCCGCCGTTCGGATTGTCCCGGAGTGGCAGGACTATGACCAGGAGATCAAGCAGCTCCAGACCCGCTTCCACAGGGAGAAAGAGATGGGAGTGCTGGGCAAGGAGAAGAGAACACCAGAATCACGCCGGGAGGGTAGGTCCAACCTTTGTCCTTAAGGAAGTACTTACTCAAGTTTCTGATTTGTGTTTATTACAAAAACAATAGAATAATGACTGAAAGGAATGTCAGCCCTTCTGTCTTGACATCAACCAGTGTATATTTTTTTCTTTTTTAGTTGTCCTTCTAAATGGTCTGTATTAATACACTTCCTATCTTCTTTGCCTTTCTTTTTTTTTTTTTAGAGAGAGAAGGTGCTGTAATTGAGATTGTTGTTACTTAGGCTTGTGAGTTTTGTGATACGTAAGACAAGCAGGGAGTCTTCTGGTATGTTGTTGGCCTACTTGGGTATGAGGCTCTAGGTCCTTATCTCCATCTGATAAGCTTGATATTATTTTGAGGATCTCTTGTAAGATTCCTTGGTTTTTTATTAAATCTCTCTAGGCACTAATAAGAGAACACATTTAGGATCAAGACAAAGTAGATATTGATTTGAAAAAAGTGTTCTTTCAAAGAAGCATATTGGGGTGGAGAATGGTGTGTTTATATTTAATTTAGGCCAAGAATAGAAGGGACTAAATTTTCATGTAATATTTTCCCTATTCTATGTACATCTCAGATGGTATGCAATTGACAAAAATCGTTACAGTACAAAAGTGACCTTCTTTAAACTATTCATAGCTGAGATCTGGATTTTTAACATTTATTCAGCTCAAAACCCATTCTTAAAAAGGAATGGATCTTGAGGGATTCACGTAATCATCCTGAAGACTGTACTGTGACATATCATGACCAAGAGACTGAATATTCAGCATGAAAATAATTGAGATTCACTAGAGAACCCGGAAGGATTTCTTCTGATACACGGGCAAAGAATGTAGACATGCTGTTCAAATAAGAGGAGAACACACATAATGAGTGGAGTTGAGGAAACAATAATCACATTAAGAACCTGTCATTAATATGTACTCCATTGAGAAAATATGCCTGTCAATACTGATAATGCCATTTGTTGGGGAGATGGCGGAGAGACGGCCCTGGGTCTGCCTTGCTGAAGTTGTGCATCGGAACAGTCCTTGTTAAAAAGCAACGAGTTGGGGTGTCTGGTGGCTTAGCTGGCTGAGTGTCTGACTTGATTTTGGCCCAGGTCGTGATGCCAGGGTGTGAGAGTTAGTCTAGCAGTCAGGTGTAGAGCCTGCTTAAGGTTCTCTCCCTCTCTCTGTGCCCCCCCCCCACTCTTTCTTACCATCTCTCTTAAAACAAAACAAAACAAAATAAAAACCAATAAACCAGCTGTTAGGAACCATTAGCATGTTTATTCCCTTAGTAATTCCTTTCTTGAGAATGTACCTTAAAGAAATAAGTCCACACAAGAAAAAAGTCATATACGTGGAGAAATTTATTATTTATAAGCCAAAAACATTAAAAACAGTTTAAACATCCAAGAATAGAGAATGGTAAATGAGCTTCACTTTTACATAGGAAAGTGTTTATATGCTATTAAGTGAAAAAAAGAAGAATCCTGACTAAAAATACATGCATTTTTACAAGAAGTAAATATTTTATTGTATTTGTGAAAACAGTTTCGCTGGAGTGGGCATACGCAGGTAGTTTCAGTGGTTTTTTTTTTTATTGTTTTGTTTGGTTTTTTTAAAGATTTTGTTTATTTGACAGAGAGAAACAGAGCTAGACAGGGAACACAAGCAGGGGGAGTGAGAGAGGGAGAAGCAGGCTTCCCGCCGAGCAGGGAGCCCGATGTGGGACTCGATCCCGGGTCTCCAGGATCATGACCTGAGCTGAAGGCAGTCGCTTAACCAACTGAGCCATCCAGACACCCCAGTTTCAGTGTTTTTAAAAACAAAAAGGCCTTTTTCATTTTCCCTTTGTTTTCAAAATATAGTACAAGCACACTGAACCAAAGCTGCTAAAATTCTAAAAAGAGAGATAGATGAAAGGGAGGTGGGGCCATAATTAACAAGTCAAATATTGAGGAAAATAATCCAGTCTGTATTTTTGTAATTTGAAGATAAACCATTTTATTTTCAATTGTTCTCTTTTCCCATAGGACATCAGAAACGAGAAGAATTATGATCTTCATTCACACAGGAGGATAGGAAATTATACCATTTGAAAAACACTTTTTATATTAAATGCTAGTTTTTTCTGATCTGTCTTTACAACTGCTGATAAACTGGGCAGACGTGCTGCACCTTTTGATTCTGAGCATTTGATTTTGACTTCTGCACACCAAGGGGCTCTGGATGTTTGGAGTTAAGGCTCTATTGGATTTGTACCTCAGAGGAAGACAAGTGGCTGATCCTTTGAGACTCTATAAAGAGCAGTCTTCTAACCAGGAGGGAAAATGGCAAAGGCAGCTGGGCGCCGACACCCAAGAGCACACGCGTGCTGCACGGGAAGCCATCCAGCGGAGCCGCCACGTCCTTCCTTACCTCAGTTTCCTGGCAGCGGAGCTCGGCTGCAGCCCAGCGCTGTGGTGGCAGGAGCCGCGGCAGAGGCCGTGTCCGAGGCCCACGCACCCGGAGGTCTATGCCAGCAGCGCCTCTGTCCTTTTGTTCTCTTCCCCCGCATTCGGTTCACTGTCAGATGGAGACCCAACAATCATGTGTCTTTGGGGTTGGCTTGTGGCAGATCAATTTGGGGAGAGTATGGGGGGGTGGGGTGAGGGCGGGGAAATATCAGGAGTAGGAGGGCTCCGAGGTGTTGGGGGGGTGAGGAGACAGAAATTGGCCATTCTCTTTTATAAACCATTCGTACCATGTGACTTACTTGAAATGAAAACATGATTCTTATTCCCCCACACAACCCCAGTAAACTTTTTAGGTAATTGTTTTGTAAACAATTTTGTATTTGTGAAAGTCTTTGCGTTTTCTTCCCATTTTCTAAAAAAAGGGTCTATTATTGATTTCCTTCCTGGGTACAGCCATAGTGAGCCCCTCTGGCTGCCCATCTCACAGGGCCCGGGCTCCCTCAGGAAGGGCGTCACGCCATCCACTCCTCTGTTCCGGGGAAGGAGTGGTGTTTCCTCTCTCAGACCCAGGCAAAGTTGGCTTTGACTTTTCTCTGTGAAGGACTCCCAGAGCTGAGAAGAGGAGGGGTGTTGACTGTAATTCGTGTTTCTTTGTACGCTGTTCTGTATCCCTTTTAGTTTAGCACTGCGAGTTGCCTTTGGTCTGCCAAAATCGCCCGTCTGTCACCTGTCCTGACCGCACGTGATCACATGTTGAAGCAGCATTAGCCCTTTAGTCACTGCTTGTAAAGTCCGTGCTCCAGCCCTTCCGGAGGAGCCTGTCTTGGTGAGTAGGCAGTCAGGGAGGCACCTGCAGGGAGACTTGTAGTGTGGTGTTGGCCTGCGTGGGCATGAGGCTCTGCGTCCTCCCCTCCGTCTGCCCAGGCTGCAAGGTACAGCAACAGGTGCACCCGCATGGACTGCGCCTCCGTCCAGTGCAAACTGCTTTTGTCACTAATATTTTGCCTCCTTTTTAAAAATGTGAGGTAGGGCTGAAGATGGATAGCCGAACCCTCACTCTTCCATGTCAGGGAACAGTGATTTGCAGTCTTTTTTAAAAATCAGAGTCCTATGACAAATACCAATTAATTTTTTCCATATTCACATAAACAAAAGTTAGGTTAGAAGTCAGTCTAAAGGATCTTTTCAGTTTGCTTTTATAATTAAATAAAAATTGGGAAGAGGAGAACTCAAAAGATTTTTGGGTAAATTGATCCAAGACTGAAAGATCGCTCAGAGTCATTGCTGTTGACAAAAGCTATAGCGTAAGTTTCCGCTGCCCTGCTGCTCATGGGGTCAGAGCAAGGGAAGGGATAGAATCAGTGAGAGCAAAAAACGTCTGTTCAGCTTCATCTTGGATTTAATTACGCCTTCAGAGAGGCTTCTGCGGCTCCTGCTTCAGTCTACGACCGTAAACACAGTTGTGCATTTTCTGAGTTTATTTTCTGGGAGATTGAACAAAAAATACTAAAGTCATTCAGGTATGCTTTCTAAATGCTGGTTTCCTTGGGACGTGGAACAGGCCACCTTTCTTCAGGTCTTGTCACCAAGTGTTTTATGCATATTCCATATGAGGAAGATACAGTGTGAAGTCTGTTCTCTGGGGTATGTGTGTCCTCACTGCCCTTATCCAGCACCACCCTAAACATACGTCTCATCAATAGCTGAATCTATGTAAGACACAGTTTGCTTTTGGAGTAGTCTAGGGCCTTCTTTCCTTCCCCTAGTTCATGTGTCAGCATCTGTCAGGATGAACTGCTAATGCCCTAGGAAACGGTAATAGCACTAAAATTTGGTCTTGGTCAGCTTTGTCTGTGTCTCTCCTATGGGAAAGCAAATTGTGATCAAAAAGATAGATTTTTCTCCAAGAAGCAAGAGCTGATGACACTGAAACACTCAAGCTTCTGGAAACTATTCACAGTGCATTGTTTTTAACCATTTATTTATGCGTAATGGAGTTTTTTTCTCTCATCATGCCATAATGGAAAATTTCCCTTCTGAATCAGTGCCAGGGTGATGTAAAATAATGTGACATGTCAGAGTGACATGCAGCAGTGTGAGTTTTTACGTTCTGTGAGCGGTGGTGTTTGGTTGAGATCAAAACCCATGCACACAGTCTGTTGCTGGTGCTGTGGGGACATGCCTATGTTTGTTTTAAGTCGTGCTCAATACTTATCACACTGAGAATGATGACACGTTGGTTTTCCATAAGGTTGATAAAGTGTAGAATCTCAAAATGTGGCATTTCAGATGGAAACATACAGATGTTTGCCTACCTACTACACTCATACGCCTCATGGTAGGTCCTTGTGTTGTGTGAACTCAGCTCGGAAAGCAAATATCATTAAGAAATCATTTCCAGGAATGGACCTTAATGAATTTTGCTGTCCTCAAGTCCTCATATGAACCATGTTGAGGCTCTGCTTGAATGAACAACCTTTGTCTGATTGCAGGGACTTAGTCCCTGAATGAAGGGCCAAAAGCTAAGTGTAGCATTGCCGTTTTCAGAAGAGACTGGCCCAAGTAATAGAAAGGAAATCCCAGTTTCCTTTAGCTGGGAGTTATACTTGAAGGGTACCATAACTTGAAATAAGTCAGACACCACCTTCCTAGCAACAAGTACAACTATTCTTCTTACCCATGTCTACCCTAGGAGTAAAGTTGGGCACTTCAGAAAAGTCCTTTTCTAAAATTGCCACGAGTGATTAAAAGAATTTAATTCAAGTTACAAGGGAATTTCTAGTGCATTTTTTTTTTAATACAACATTATGCTATGACATCAAATTGCATGGAGATGGAAATGTTTTGGTAAAGTCACCTAATGGAAACTGTTGGCAACAACAAATAGAAGGTACATGTGTGCAAAGTTATTTAACTGTATTCCATTGTGTAATTTTAATAATTTTTTAGGTATTTGATTTTATGGGGATTTTTTGTGGGATGATAAGAGTTAAAAATAGTGATTGTGTCTAGTTTGGTGGGATGACATCTTTCACTTCGATTCATGTTTTCCCTGCTTGCTGTAGTGGGGGAAGATCTCAGTCATGACTTTGGTAATTACCTGATTGAATCCGAGCTGATTAGACTTCATCACCTAAACTCTGTGGAGGACACCAATTTCTCTTTCATCTGGTATTTGATCTCTTGATCTAATACAGAAGTGACACTTGTGGGTAGCAAGGAGTCAGTGCGTGGAGTAGTGGATCCCTTCTCTTCAGGATGCCATTGAGTGCTGACAGTTCATAAAAAGAAACCACAAGATCAGCTTCAAGCAGCTGCACATTCCCCAAAAGTAGTGCATTAAGTTTAAACTCCCTGATAATGATTTTGCAAGCAATCGGCTATTTCCTGAGTCTTAAATTACCTAGCAACATAGAGGCCAAATGTGGAAGATTTAAGAGGAAACAAGTTAGGTTATGAGCTAAGACCATCCCACCTGTAATTTATGCATTGCCTTACTTGTCACCATTTAGATTTCCAGGGAAGGAGCAGAATTCCTCCTCAAAGTAAAAGTAAAAAAAATCTAAGATCAACAATTTGAGAAAAAGATTAACAAGTACCATATTTCCCAACCAGTTATCCTTGGTAATAGGTAAACAGGAAAATGGAAAATGTTAGAATTTTTAAAGAAAACTATGTATTAGAAAACCTTCTTTATAACTATTTTGTTTTACTGTAATCCTGTTTCATCAAATGCAACGTAAGTCCAGGTGCTGCCCCTTGCTTGGGAACAAGCCCTGGGGCCCACAATGTCTGCAGAGCCCTCCGCACCTGAAGTGAACTAAGAATGAATTCCCTGGTCCTGTAATGCGCATAAGGGTTGCTCAACACAATAAACTTTTCCTTGTCTTCTTTAAAACCATCTGGCCAGTCATTCAGCTTTTATGTTGAAGAAGGACATAATCGTTAGACCTCGAAGTTCCATCCTTTCGTGTGACAGAAGATGCAGGCTTAGACAGGAAGGAGAGCTTTACCTGATGTCTCCTCTGGTGCTGAAGCCGGGTCCAGTAGCTGCCAGTTCCCTGGATTCTCACGGTAGCGCCCCTGCCTCTTCAAGGTCTCCAGCCGTGGGGAACTGCCACAGGTGGGGTCTTGAAGGCAAACAAGCTGTCCTAGGAAGGCTGACTGTAACCAGAAGGATGGCATAGACTTTGAACATTTTGCACATTCTCTGAACTGCTACCTGGGCTAGACTTGAAGATGGTTCTTGACATTCAGATGCTCATTGGACACGGCAAACTAGCGTAACGAGTGCTCTTGCTGAGGTGGAGGTCGGGGTGGGACCTGGCGGTGGTGACAAGGCAGCAGAGGGCACCTATGATGGAAGAGAGGAGGGATTTGTTCAGTGGTCATGAAAAGCTTCTACAAATGACACTTAAAATTGAAGCCTGAGTAATAAGCAGGAGTTGTCCGTGTAGGATGCGGGAGGCAGGGATAGAGAGGGAGCTCGTGTGTCTCATTCAGGGAGTAAGTGACCTAGAGTTATATCCAGGAGACAGGTTCTGAGGCAGGGGTCTGAGTTTGATCCCAAGGCCACAAGAAAGCCTGGGTGGTTCTTAACTGGGTACCATCATGATACTGGCTTTTTCTTGTAATGAACTTTTTATTGGCAAATAGCAGATAGAGACCCAAATACACAAACACATCTTGATGGATATTCAAGGTGAAGATATGTGTGACCAGTAGGTCTGAGATAAGTAAAAGTGGATTTTGTTTTAAATAACATTTAAACATCTTACTACCATCTGGCTTCCTGTAGTGGCAAATGTGTCTTGTATCAGATAAACCCTCCCATTGATCATACACATTTTTGAAATGTACTGGAAATTGAGGAAGGTGACCAAGACAGGCAAAAGCTACAGGGGAATGTATCCACTGAGTGAAGAGTAACTCATTGGATAAGATCCACATTTAAGTGACTATTCCTCATGTGGCCCACAGGGAATAAAACAAAGTGGCAATCCCACGAGGCTGAGGAGCTGAGTCAGAATTCAGCGCTGTTGGAGCCGCTGGATAATTGAAGGGGGAAATCCCAGAAAGGAGGAAACTACAGAGCCTTGAGTTTGTCTGACACTCACTTGGCTGACTCCTAAATTATGCGCAAACTGGGCAGGGTTCCAGGGAGCCTAACAGAAATCAATGACGGGAACGCTGGGAAGTTCAGCCAAGATTTCAGCAGATGTCTGGTGCTGGGGAGGGAGAGTTTGGAATTTATGTCCCACCAAGTTAGGGGATGTAGTAAATATTTGGGGCTTTTCATTGAAAATTTCACCTAGTAGTTCGTGCCCTAAGATGAAAACAACAGCTCAGAACTCAGGTCTAGGTCTAGGACCAGGGGCAGAACTAAAACAGACCCATTCTAATAAAGCCTAAAATCAGGCCTTCAAAGAATCAAGGTGATCTGCTAGTGACTTAACTGCCTATTTAACCAAACTCGGCAATTTAGCCACAGCGTATCATCTCTACAACATATTACCCAGAGGGTCCAGTATACAATTACAAGTCAGAAGACAGAAGAAGAAACAGGACTATATGACATATAACCAAGAAAACAGAAACAGACCCACAAATAAGCAAGATTTTAACGTTGAATGAGAATTTAAAAATAATAAATACCTTAAAGGAGCTATAGAAAGTGATAAATACGAAGGATGAAGATGTGGGGAATTTTAGAAGAGACCTACAGTTCATGGAAGGCCTTAAATGAGTGAACACGGAAGGGGTGCCTGTATGGCTCAACCAGTTGTGTCTGACTTGATTTTGGCTCAGGTCACAATCTTAGGGTTGTGAGATTGAGCCCTATGTCAGGGTCTGTGCTGGGCATGGAGCCTGCTTCAGATTCTCTCCCTCTCTGCACCACCCCCAAATCTGTAAAAGATTCAACACTGCAAAAGAAAAGATCAGTGAACTTGAAGACAGGTTAATAGGAATTATGCAAATTGAAGAGCAAAAAGGAGAAAAAATGAACAGATGTAATAACCTGTGAGGCAATAGTAAACAATACAACAAATATGCTAAGTGGAGTCCTAGATGAGTAACAGAAATATTCCGAGGAAAAAAACACGGTAAAATTTTGGGAGAAATATTGGTGAAGTTTTCTCAAAATGTGATTAAAAATATCAACTCATGGATCTAAGAAACTCAGTGACCCCTGTAAGTAGCTTCTTAAAAATTCTCTCTATACCCAGTTTTGAGGTCCTGGCGAGGGACCAGTGAGCTATCTTAAGCATCCAATTAGGTTCATACCCTTAACCACATTACTGGTCGGACATGCATCCTCTGGGCCACCATCCACCCACACTAATAATCCAAGACCAGATGCCAGACAGTGAGTGACAGGGCCTATGCCCTAGAGCCCACTGGAATTCTTCAAATTAACTAGTCCGAATCCTTCTTTCCCTTCCTTGCCCATTCATTCCTGGGGAAACCACAATAAAGATTCTTGCCCGCAGGTCTTACCTTGTCTTTTCCTCAAGACCAACCTTAGTTTTTCTCTTGAGTGATCCTGCATGGGGTGAACTATGAACACCATAAAACTGTGACACTCTTCAGGTTTCTGACTATGTCACTCCCCCTCCAAACGCAGGATAAATATAAAGGCCACACGTTGGGCATATCTTAGTCAAATGCTGAAAACCAGAGGTAAGGAAAATCTTTTAAAAGTAGCCAGGAATTGCATGGAGCACTGGATGTGGTGCATAAACAATGAATCTTGGAACACTGAAAAACAAAACAGAACAAAACACATCTTAGATACATTAAAAAAAAAGTGACCAGGGAAACAAGACACATGTCACACAAGAACAATAAATAATAAGAATGATAGCTGACTTTTCTACAGGAATAAAAGAACAGATGACAGTAAAATAACATTTTTAAAGTGCTGAAAGAAGGAAAAGCTGTTTTAACATTCTATGTGTGGGAGAAATGTTCTTTGAAAATGAAAGTGAAATATAATCATTTCAGAGTAACTAAATGCAAAAAGAATTAATTTCCAATTGATCTGGACTATAAAAAAATGGTAAAGCTTCCTCAGACTAAAAGGGGAAATGATGCCACATAAAAAAGCATATGCACAGGAAAAAAGAAGAGCATTAGAAATAGTAAATATGTGGGTGAATATGCGATTTTTTTCTTTAAGAGACTATTGATTGCTTAATTATAGGTATCAAAAATGATACCTAAAATAGGAATTTTTAGCAGTAAATGCCTACATTAGAAAGGAAGAATATCTTAAGTTAATAACTGTAAATCTTAGAGAACTAGAGAAAAGAAGAGCAAACTAAACTCAAAGAGGAAGAAGAAAGAAAAATAAGGGGCGCCTGGGTGGCTCAGTTGCTAAGCATCTGCCTTCTGCTCAGGTCATGATCCTGGTGTCCTGGGAATGAACCCTGCATTGGGCTCCCTGCTCAGTGGGAAGCCTGATTCTCTCCTTCTCTATGCTGCCCACCCTCCTTGTGCTCTCATGCTCTCTCAGTAGAATAAACAAATAAAATATTTTTAAAAAGAAATGAAATAAATAAGAATTAGAGTGGAGATACATGAGTTAGAGAGTAGAAAAACAATAGAGGAAGTTTATTTGATATTGACAAATTTGACAAACCTTAGATTGGGAGGGAGGGTGAGAGAAAGAGGGAGGGGGACAAAAGAGGGAAGGAGGGTGGGAGGGAAGAAGAGAGGGAGAAGAAATGGAAGGAGAGAGAGACTTAGTCAAGATTAGAAATGAAGTAGATAGATGGAGAAGGAAGAGAGAGGGAGAGAGGGAGGGGAGAGAAAGAAAGAAGGAGAAGGAGAGAGGAAGAAGATGCGGGAGGGAGGGGGTGAGAGAGTGGGGAGGAGAGGAAAATGGGAGAGAGAGAAGGAGGGAGAGAGAGACGTAATCAAAATCAGAAATGAAGTGGAGTCATTACTACTGAAAAAACAAAGTGGAGGGGTGCCGGGTGCCTGGGTGCCTCAGTCAGTTACGTGTCTTGCCTTCAGCTCAGGTCATGATCTCAGGGTCCTGGGATCCAGCCCTGCATCAGGCTCCCTGCTCTGGAGTCTGCTTTTCCCTTTAATCTTAAAAAAAATAAAAGTAAAAACAAATAAAGTGGATTATAAGAACATACTATGAAAAATTTTATGCCAGAAGTTGAATAACCAAGATTAAAAGGAAAATTTTTTATGAACACACAAATTACCAAAACTGGTTCAAGAAAAAAATAGAAAATTAGACTAGACATGTAACAAGTAATGAGATCAAACCAGTGACCATCAACCTCCCAACAAAGAAAAACCTAGGACCAGATGGCTTTACTGGTGAATGAATTCTATCAAATATTTAAGATGAATTAAAGTCAATCTTTCTCAACTCTTCCCAAAAAAGTGAAGTGGGGAGAGGAACCCTTCTTATCTCTTTCTATGAGGCTAGCATTGCCCCAACACCAATGTGAGACAAGGACAGCACAAGGAAACTAAAGGCCAATATCTTTTACGAATATAGAGGCAAACATTCCCTCAAAATACTACCAATGGAATTCCAGTATATAAAGGATTGTAAACCATGAGCAAGTGGGATTTATCCTCAAGGCAAGCGTGAATTTTCAATGTATGAGAATTATTCATTGTAATATACCACATAAAGGAAAAATCCCACATGATCTCAACTGATGCCAAAAAAATTGATAAAATCCAACTCCCTTTCATAATAAAAACACTCAATAGGAATAGATGGAAATGCTCTTTATGTGACAAAGATTGTGTGTGGAAAACCCACGGCTAATATACTCACTGGTGAAAGTCTGAAAGCTTTTCCCCCAAGATCAGGAGAAGATGAGGATGTGCACTTACTCACTGTCCCTAATAGTGCTGCCAGAGCAATTAGGAAAAAAAACCCAGTTAACTAATTGGAAAAGAAGAGGTAGTTTTCTTTGTTTTCAGACAACATGATATGTAGAAAACCTTTAAGGAATCCACAAAAGCTGAATTTAGCAATATTGTGGGACACAAAGTTGACACACAAAAATCAGTTGTATGTCTATACACGAGGAATAAACAATCCAAAAAGGAAATTAAGAAAACCATTCCATTTACATAACATCAAAATAATAAAATTCTCAGGAATTAACTTACCAAGGAGGAGAAATACTGTATACTGAAAGCTGGAAGACATTGCTAAAATAAATTAAAGAAGACCTAAATAAATGGAACAACGTATCACATTTGTGGATTGAAAGACTTATTTTATTATTGTTAAAATGACAGTACTTCCCAAATTTATGTACGGATTTAAAACAATTTTTACAAAATTCCACTGGCATTTTCTGCAGAAACCAAAAGACTCACCCTAAAATTCATATGGAATTTCAAGGGACCCTGAACAGCCAAAGCAATTTTGATAAAGAAGAACAAAGTTAGAGGACTCACACTTTCTAAATTTGGAACTTACTGCAAAGCTACAGTAGTCAGAACAATGTGGCATCTGCATAAGAATAGAGATCCTAGAAATAAACCCCCACGTTTATGATGAATTGATTTTTTTAAGCTTATTTGTCAGAGAGAGAGAGATCACAAGCAGATGAATTGATTTTTGAGAAGAGTGCCAAGATAATTTAAGGGGGGTAAAGGCAATATTTTAAAAAATGGTGCTGAGACAACAATCTAGCCACATGCAAAAGAATGAAGTTCAACTCTACCAAGTTAGTGATTGTTTCTTATTTATGACACCAAAAGCATAGGTAACAAAAGAAAAATTGGACTTCATCAAAATTTTTAAAATTTGTGCATCAAGAAAGTAAAAAGAAAAGCCACAGAACGGAAATAATATTTGTAAATTATATATCTGGTAAGGGATTAATATCCAGAACACGTAGAGAACTGCATAATTCAACAGAAAAAAAAAAAAGCAAAGACGCACTGAATTATAAAATTGGCCAAATACTTGAATAGATATTTCTCCAAAGGAGATATACAAATTGCCAATAAGTACATAAAATATTCTCAAATATCTTAATTAATCATTAGGAAAATGCAAATCAAAACCTCAGTTGAAAAGTCTCCAACCTGGGATCCTGCATGGCTCATTTGTTAGGCGTCTGCCTCTGGCTCAGGTCATGATCCCATGTTTCTCCCTCTCCCACTCCCCCTGCTTGTATTCTGTCTCTCGCTGTCTCTCTCTGTGTCAAATGAGTCAATGAAATCTTAAACAAAGTAAAAGCTTCCAACCATAATCATGTAGTAATCTATCTGTATCTACTTTCAGTTCTGCCAATTATCGCCCCACGTATTTTTGTTTCATTTTTTTATTGTGGTAAAATTATCTATCATCTATCATCTATATCTATATCATAAAACTTACCATTTTAACCAGTTTTAAGTGTAAAGTGTGGTAGCATCAAGTACATTCATAACGTGCATCCATCGATCATTATCCACCACCAGAACTTTTTTCATCATCCCATCCCAAAACCATCAACAACTCCCGTTGCCTCCTGCCCCCAGGCCCTCATCACCTCTATTCCAGTTTCTGTCTATGAATTTCACTCTCTTAGGTACCTCATATACATGGAATTACACAATAACCTTTTGTGTATGCCTGATTCCATTTAATGTAATGTCGTCAATATCTATCTATGCTGTAGTATGTCAGTCTTTCAAGCTTACATAACTGAATCCCATAGACTGAGTGGTTTAAATAACAGAAATTAATTGCTCACTGTTGTGGAGGGTGAAGATCTGAGATCGCGGTGCTAGCATGGGTCGGGTTCTGGGGACGGGTTTCTTCCTGCCCTGCAGATAGCCATCTTCTTGCTGTGTCCTCAGATGACAGAGGGAGAGAGTGCTCCTGGATCCCTTTCTCTTCTTATAAGGACAGTAATCCCATCATGAGGTCCCCACCCCGATGACATCATTTAACCTAATTATCCCCCAAAGGCCCTCTCTCCAAATAACATCACATTGGGGGGTAGGGCTTCAACATATGAATTTTGGGGGTGGGAACAGAATTCAGTCAACAGCACAGCATGTATCAAAATTTAATTCCTTTTTAAGGCAGCATAATATTCCTTTTTAATGTCTATAAACCATTTTATCCATTCATCTGTCAGTTGCATTTTGGGTTGTTTCTATCTCTTGGCTATTATGAATAATGCTGCTGTGAACATTGGCATACAAGCATCCGGTTGGGTGTCTGGTCTCAGTATTTTGAGTAAATATCTAGGACTGGAATTTCTGGGCCATATGGTCATTCTATACTCAACTTTTTCAGGACCTGCCACACTACTCGTACCATTTTACCTGCTAGCAACGGACAAGGGCTCTAATTTCTCTACATGTTCGTCAACACTTCCATTCCTGTCTTTATAATAGCCATCCCTTTGGGGGCAAAATGGCGTCTCATTGTAGTTTTGATTTGTATTTCCCTAATGAAAAATAATGCTGAGTACCGTTTCCTGTACTTAATGGCCATACAAATATATTCCTCGGAAACATGCCTTTGCCCATTAAAAAATTTCTGTTTTTTAAATTATTGAATCAAAAGGATTCTTCGTATATTCTAGATATCAGACTCTCATCAGATATGTGATTTGGAAATATTTTCTCTCACTCTGTGGGTGTCCTTTCACTTTTGACAGTGCCTTTTGAACAACAAATTTTTAATTTTGATGTCAGATTTATCATTTGCCAAATTCAAGGACATGAGGACATGAAGATTTACTATAGTTTTTAGCACTTACATTTAGGACTTTTATCCA
Organism: Spilogale gracilis; assembly: GCA_004023965.1. Taxonomy (NCBI): domain Eukaryota; kingdom Metazoa; phylum Chordata; class Mammalia; order Carnivora; family Mephitidae; genus Spilogale; species Spilogale gracilis. The sequence goes on along the minus strand of PITA01012089.1, from coordinate 28,617 downwards.
TTTTGAGTTAATTTTTATTATGGTCTGAAGTAAGGGTTTAACTTAATTATTTTGCATGTGACTTCCCTGTTGTCCCAGCACATTTGCTGAGAAGACTATTCCTTCCCCCATTAAACAGTCTTGCCATCATTGTTTAATCTCAGTTGCCCGTATATGTGAAGCTTACTGCTGGACTCTCTATTCTATTCCATTCATCTCTCTGTCTGTCTTTATGACACTACCACACCATTTTGATTATTTTTTCTTCATAAGTTAGCTTTGTAAGAAAGAAATGTGAGTCCTCCTCCTTTGTTTTTCTTTCTCAAGATTATTTTGCTATTCTGAGTCCCATCAAGTTTCATTTGAATTTTAGAAGAACTTGTCACTCTCTGAAAAATAAAAGAGCGGCTGGGGTTGTGATAAGCATTGTTTTGAATCCGTAGATTAATTTGTGGGTCATTGCTATTCTGACAATATTCGTTCTTCCAGTCCATGAGCAAGGGATATCTTTCCATTACTTAGATTTTTAATTTCTTTTAACAATGTTTTATAGTTTTCAGAATGTAAGTTTTGCACTTCTTTTGTTAAATGTAGTCCGAAGTATTTTATTCCTTTAGATGCTATTGTAAATGAAATTATTTTCTTAACTTTATTTTCAGATTGTTCACTGCAAATGTCTAGAAACACAAATAATTTTATATATTGAGCTTGTATTCTGCAACTGTACTGAGCTAGCTTATTAGTTTAATAGTTTTTAAAGGAGTTCTTTAGGATTTTCTCTATACAAGACCATGTCATCTTACAGATATAGTTTACAGATATTTATAGATCTAGATCTAGATGTAGATATAGTTTTACTTTTTTCTCTTCAATTATGGATATCTTTATTTTTATTACCTAGTTTCTCTGGCTAGAACTTCCACAATTTTGAATACAAATGGTGGTAGTGAACATCCTTGCCTTGCACCTGATCTTAATGGGGAAAACATGTCTTTCTGTTTTGTTTTATAGATGTCTTTTATCAAGTTGAGGAAGTTCTCTTATTTTCCTAGTTTGTTGAGCTTTTATCATGGAATTTGTTGGATTTTGTCAAATGTTTTTTCTGTATCTATTGAGATGATCATGTTGTTTTTATTTTTTATTGAAATAATGTATTTTAGAGAAGAACTTTTAGATGTCAAACTAACCTTGCAATCCTCTGATAAATCCTATTTGGTCATGGTATAATTCTCTTTGTACATTGCTGGATTTGGTTTACTAGTATTTTGTTGAGTATTTTTCTTATATTGGTAAGAAATATTGGTCTGTAGATTTTTCTCTAATGTCTTTGTTTAGTTTGGGTATCAGGATAATACTAGCTTCCTAGTAAATGAAGTTAGGAGTATTTATTGTCAGTAAATAAATCTACACTTACAATGTTGTTACCAAATATATATATATATATATATATATATATATATATATATATATATATATATATGATTTATTTATTTTAGCGAGCGAGCGAGTGAGAGAGAGAGTGAATGGAGGGAGGGGCAGAGGGAGCGAGAGAATCCTCAAGCAGATGCCGCACTGAGTGCAGAGCCTGACATGGGGCTCCATCCCAGGGCCCTGAGGTCATGACCTCTGCTGAGACTGAGTCATCTGCCCAATCACCTAAGCCACCCAGGTGCTCCTGAAATATGTTTTTAATAAAAGTAAGAACAAAATGAGGTTAATAATCAACAAAGCAAGGAAAGAATGTGATACCATTACCCACTCACACAGTCATGGTTGTTATTATATAAAACCTGATGGGTGCAGGAAAAATAAAAATATTCTACTACCAGAGATCACTACTATTAACATTTTAACATATTTGCATATATATTCACATATATGTATAGATCAAAGTAGGTCATGTTGTATGCACTGTTTTTTTAATATAGTTTTACTTTTAATAATTTTATACCTGAATAGTTATACCTCCTTGTATGCATCTTTTAAGATTTTATTTATGTATTTGAGAGAGAGAGCATGAGAGAGAGGGAGAGGGAGAAGCAGGCTCCCCACGGGCAGGACCCTGGGACCAGGACCTGAGCTGAAGGCAGATGCTTGACTGACTGAGCCACCCCGGCGCCCCTGTTTGTATGCTTAGGGTACAGATGAAAGAAACTCTTCCTCGGCTGGCATAGTCAATAAGGGAACATACTAGCTCTCGATCAGAAACCAAAGTGAGGACAGTGCCCAGCTGAGCGGGTCAGGTGTTGAAAGGCACATTCCAGTACCAGGTCTTCCCGCCCCCCCCGGCCGAGCTGTCACTCCCCCAGCTTACCTTCCAGAGGGACAGGCGAAGCGGTAGTGGCCGCCGGCAGGCCCGTCACAGTGTCCACCATGACAGTGTCACCAAAGTACTCGGGAATGTATGTGGGAGGTCGGCCAGTGGCTGACCCACTCCCTCCAGGGGCAAACGTGTTCCAACCCTGTAAACCGTTTTTTCCGGTATTCCTCTCCAGACTTCTCGAGAATACACTTATATAGTGCTATTTCTTGATACTCCTGGTGAGTCAGGATTTAGCTCTCCTGCAGGAACATCTGCCGGCCCCCTCCCCCCGTGCGTAAGTACAGTAGCTCTTCTATTCTGTTACCTTATGTTACAATGTTTTGTGCCCCCCAAACTCATATGTTGAAACTGTAACCCACAGTGTGATTATTTGGAGACAGGGGCTTAGCGAGGTAATTAAGGTTAAATGAGCGGGCTCCAACTAGGGTGACTGGTGTCCTCACAAGAGGACGAAGACACAGCAGGGACGTGCACACAGAGGACGCAGCAGAAGGCAGCAGAAGGCAGCGGGCTACGAGCAGGCTCAGGGTTCTCACCAGGGCTCGGCGTGCTGGCACCTGCATCTTCGACTTCCGGCCTCCAGAACTGTGAGGAAAGAAAATGCTGTTGTTGAAGCCACCGTGGCAGTGGTATTCTGTTACAGGGCCCCAGCCGATGAACACACTGGCTTACCTATCTGACTAAATCAGTAGTGATTTCATTCTGACTATGAGGATGTTCACTGCTGAAACAGGCTATGTGCTATATCTTCTTTCCTTGTTGTAGTGACTTGTTTTAACTAGAGTTAACTCTCTCATTTGCTCAGCGTCTGTGCATTCATTTTCCCCCAAACGGTCCAACCCATCTTTTGAATGTCTTTCCTTCGTCTTCCTGAATATGCACCCACCTCAGATCATCTAGACATGGGACCCTTGTCCCGTGGCTCTTGTTCAAATCTGGCCTCCTTCCTGGCGGAGGGGTCTCAAGGCCGTGGGACCTAGCCTCTCAGCTGCTGGAGCCTGTGCCCTGGATTCCAGAGCTTTCCCCCCTCTCAGAGCCTCACCTTGTTTTGCCAAAGGGCATCCTTCCTAAGAAAGAGTGCCTGGGAGGTATTTCCAGGTCTTCCTTCCCCGAAGATGTGCTAATTCTGCCCTGACACTTGAGGCCCTTTGGCTGAATGTGGACTTTGAGGCTGGTAGTAGTTTTCCTACATTGTGCTAAATTTTATTGTTTTCACTTTCATATTATAAATACTTTGCTGGGTGCGATTGTTTTTTAAACAGTTAAACTGTTTCTTTATGGTGAATTCCTGAAATGATGGAAAAGTTTGCATATTTTTAAGGTTTAAACACAATACCTGTTGGAAAATGCCTCCCAGAAGCAGCCAGTATGTGAGTGTGTTCCCCCACCGCCCCCCTTTATCTACCCTGGATATCAGCACTTTAGAAACCCGTTTGCTTGTAGAGAGCAGGCTCTGTGGCCGTGAGGTGTGGGCCTGGTAGCAGAGGCGCTCGGAGCTGTAGGCTTCAGAAGGCGCAGTCTCCCTCCACCTCCCTTGCCAGGGCTGCGAACGCGGGGCTGCTGCTCCTGACGGCTGGGCCGCCCCGAGGTTCTTCGGGTCTAGGGGTGCGCCAGTAGGCTGGCTAGTCTTGTGCTCTCCCAGGACTTGGAGATGGGCTAGGGTAAGTGCCCTGAGGACCACCGCCACCTGTCTCTACCCCCACCCTACTTCCTGCCTACACCCTTTGTGGAAGTATGAACACCCCAGTGACTCTGGGAACAACACTGACCTTGAAGCGTGAAGGTACAGGTTGCCCTCTGCCCCTCACTGGCGGCGATGCCCTGGCCGAGTAGTCACGGTGGCCAGCTCTCATAAATACGCTGCTCTGAACACTCACTCACCAGCTTCCATAATTCCTCTTGGCTACATACTTAGGAGTGGAAAGTTTTGGGGATCATATGAAAGGTGTATGTTTAATGTTTTAAGAAACCGTCAAACTGGTTTCGGAAATGCTATTGCCATCTTTTAGTTCCACCAGCGGTGTGTAACTCCCAGTTTCCCCGTATCTTTGCCCACACGTAGAATGGTCGGTCTTTACATTGTAGGTGCTCTGGGGGTTGTGTGGTGGTCTCACCAAGGTTTCCGCCTGCATCTCCCTAACACTAGTGAGAGGGACACTTTCACTCATGTGCTTGTTTGCCATCTGTTCATCTTCGTTGGTAAAGCGTCTGTTCAAATGTTTTGTCCCTTTTTTTCTTTTAAATTGAGCTATTTGTACTTTTCTTAAGTTCTAAGGGTTATTTATGGATTCAGAACACAAATTCTTTGTCAAATATATGTTTTGCAGATACTTTGTTTTCGTGTGTGGCTTGCTTTTTCATTTTTGTAACTTTTTTTAGCTTTTAAAACACTTTTAATTTGAAAATAACTATAGACTCGCAGAAAGTCACAAAAATAGTAGGGAGAGTCTCATTTACCCTCCCCCAACCTTCCACTAATGGGGCCACGTCATATAAGGCAGGACAATATTGGACTCAGGAAGTTGATATAACAGTACTGTTATTTAGACTATGGCTCTCGTTCCATTTTTACCAGTTTTTATATGCACTGGTGTGTGTGTATGTGGGTGTATGTGTGTATGTGTGTGTATGTGTGTGTCTGTGTGTGTATGTGTATGTGTGCCTCTGTGTGTGTATGTCTGTATGTGTGTGTATGTGTATGTGTGTATGTGTGTGTATGTGTGTATGTGGTATGTGTGTGTATGTGTGTATGTGGTATGTGTGTGTATGTGTATGTCTCTGTGTGTGTGTGTGTGTGTGTGTGTGTAGTTCTAGGCAATTTGATCTCACATATGTGTTTATGTAGCACCATGATCAATATATGGAACTGTTCCCTCACTGTGGATATTTCCCATAGCCCTGTCCTTGAACAACCATTAACTGTCCTTCATTTCTAGAATTTGGTCATTTCCAGGACGTCATATGGTGTTATACAGAAAATAGAATCATACAGTATGCACCTTTTCTTTTTAAGATTTTATTGATTTATTTGAGAGAGAGCACGAGAGAGTGAAAGAGACAGAGAGAGAGAGAGAGAGAGAGAGAGAGAATGAGTATGGGGTGGGGAGGGAAAGATTGAGCAGACTCCCTTCAGAGTAGGGAGCCTGATGTGGGGCTCTATCACGGGACCCGAAGATCATGACCCTGAGCCGAAGGCAGATGCCTAATGGACTGAGCCACCCAGGTGCCCAGTATGCAACCTTTGGATATTGACTTTTTCCAACCAAGCATCATTTCTTTGAGAACCATCTAAATTGTGTGTATTAATGGCTACTTTTCATTGCTGAGTTGTAGTTCATTGTGTGGATGCACCAGAGAATTTCTTTTTAACCATTCACCCATTGAAGGAGATTTTGGTTGTTTTCAAGTTTGGGCTATTCTGAATAAAGTGGGGTGAGCCTTTGTATATACGTTTTTGTGTAAACATAAATTTTCATTTTTGGGGGGATAAATGTCCAAGAGTGCAATTGCTAGGTTATTTTGTAAGCACATATTTAGGCTTCTTGAAAAACCATCGAACCGTTTTCCAGACTGGCTGCATCATTTTACTTTCCCATTAGAAATGTGTGAGAGACTGTTCCTCTGCACCCTGAGCATTTGGTGTTGTCACTATTTTAGATTTTAGCCATTTCAATAGATGTATGTTGATAGCTCACTGTGGATATCATCCTCTTAGCTAATTTCATGGATCAAACATGTTAATTTTGATGTTCAATTTATCCAGTTTTCTCTGTGCTTTTAGCATCATGTCTCAGACTGCTTAGCTCTAGGTCCTGAAGATACTGTCTTTTGTTGTTCCTTAAAATTTTAAATAGTCTTATATTTTCTATTGAAATCCATTGTCCAGCTAGAATTAAGATTTTAATAAGGCATGAGAATTAGGTTGAGATTCACGTTTTTGCCAATGGATATGCAATTGTCCTGGTATTGTTGTGCCCGAGTCGTGGGACCCCCAAATAAGTCCACCGGAGACCAGAGTCAAAGCCCAGCGGCAAGGGTCGTTTATTGTCAGGTTCGACCTGGGCCTCCATGCGGACGTTACCGGTCACGCTCAGAGACCCTGAACAGCAAATTTTTCAGCTTTTTATAGGCTGGCACAAACAAGTCTAGGACCACTTCCTTTTGCAGTATCTGGGGGCCTCCCAGAGTTTCAAGGACATGAACAGGTGGGGGTGGCCAAGCAATGCTGAAGCAAGCAGTTACAACTTACAAGCTTCTCAGTGTCATTTGTTGAAAAGCCTATGCTTTCTCAGTCGAACTAATTTATTCCTTTGTAAAAAACACTTGGGTGAATTTGCATGAATCTATTTGGGATTCCATATTTCTGGAGTAGTTTATGTGTTCCACTGTGTGTGTGTGTGTGTGTGTATGTGTGTGTGTGTGTGTGTGTGTCTCCCTTTCAGTAGCACATGATCTTGACTTACTGTAGCTACGAGTTAGTTTTAACCTCAGTTAGTTGGTTCCTCTCTATTTTTCTTTTTCGAGAGGATTTTACTAAAAAAAAATCTCTATATCTACAAAAAAGTTTTTCTGGCATTTTCACAGACTCGAAAGCCCATTTTGATAGATTGAGTGTATAAATTTGGGGAGAATTGACATCTTTACTATGTGAGTGTTCCAATCCACAAACATAGAATGAATCTCTATTTATTTAAAGCTTCTTTGACTTCTGTCATCAGTGTTCTGTAATTTTCAGCATGCACATTCTCTGTCTGTTTTGTTATATTATAGTTAGGTGTTTAACTTTTTGAATACATTGTAGATGGTTTTGTGTTTTTAGCCCTGGTTTCCACTTTTCCTTGCTGGTATCTAGAAACACAATTGATTTACCTTTGTTCATCTTGTATCTTGCAACCTAACTAAACTCACTTATTCTGGGAATTTTTTAATTTTATTTAAAAAATTATTATTTTTTTTGACAAAAAGAGAGAGACACAATGAGAGAGGGCACACAAGCAGGGAGAGTGGGAGAGAGAGAAGCAGGCTCCCCACTGAGCAGAGAGCCCAATGCGGGGCTCAATCCCAGGACCCCAGGACCATGACCCAAGCCGAAGGCAGACGCTTAATGACTGAGCCACCCAGGCGCCCCGATCCAGGAACTTCATTATTAATTGATGCTTTAGGATTTTGTATGTAGATAATCATGTTGTCTGCAAATTGGGACAGTTTTATTTCTTCCTTTCTCATCTGTGCACATTTTATTGCATTTCTTCCTTTATTTTTCTGGCCAAGACTTCCAGCACCATGTTACATAAGATTTGTGAGAACCATGTTCCTGATTTTAAGGGGAAAATATTCAGTCTCTTACTGTTAAATATGATATTAGCTGTAGGATTTTTTTTGTAGATGCTTTTTACCAAATTGAGGAACTTTATTTCTAGTTTTCTGTGAGTTTTTATTATGAATGGATATTGAATTTTGTAAAATTGTTTTTCTACATCGATTGATATAATCACACGAGTTTTCTTTTTTCAGCCTGCTCATGGAGTGGATTGCATCAGTTGCTTTTCAAGTGTTGAACCAGCCTTATACCCTCGGATAATTGGGTATGGAGCATGATTATTTTAAAGTATTGCTCAATTCAGTTTGCTAATACTTTGTTGAGGAATTTTATATTTAAGTTTATGAGAGATATCTGTTTATAGTTTTCTTTTTTTTAAATATGGTCTTTCAGGTCCTCATAAAACGAGTTTGGAAATGTTCCCTTCTCTTCTATTTCCTGGAAGAGATTGTAGTAGAACTGGTGTTGATTCTTTGAATGTCTGGTCAATGTCTCTGGGGAAACTATCAAGGCATGGAGATTTCTTCTTTGGAAGTATTTATAGATTCAATTTCTTTAGTAGACATAGGATTTATTTGGGTTATCTATTTCATTCTGGGTATATTTTGGTAGTTTGGGAATCTCTAAGGAACTGGTGCTTTCATCTAAGTTGTTGAATTTATGTGGATGGTTTTCATAATATTTCCTTTTTATGCTTCTAATGGCTGCAGCATCTGTATTGATAACCCCTTTTTCTTTCTTGATATTGGCAACTGTGTCTTTTCTTTCTCTATCAATTTTATACAATATTTATCAATTGTGTTGATCTGTTCAAGAGCTGTTTTTTATTTCATCTTCTCTATTTTTTCCCCTATTTTCAGTTTCATTGATTTCTGCTCTTATTTTTGTTATTTCCTTCCTTCTGGCTTTGGCTTTTTTTTTTTTTAAAGATTTTATTTATTATTTATTTGACAGAGAGACAGTGAGAAAGGAAACACAAGCAGGAGGAGTGGGAGAGAGAGAAGCAGGCTTCCTGCTGAGCAGGGAGCCTGATGTGGGTCTTGATCCTGGGTCTCCGGGATCATGACCTGAATCAAAGGCAGACACTTAACTGACTGAGCCACCCAGGCGCCCCTTGCTTTGGCTTTATTTGCTCTTCTTTTCCTAGTTTCTTGAGATGGGAACTTAGCTTATTGACACGAATATTTCCTCTTTTCTAATGTAAGCATTTAGTGATATGTACTCCCCTCTCAGTGATGCTTTAGCTGTATCTCACCAATTTTGATATGTTGTGTCTTCATTTTTTTTCAGTTTTATGTGTTTTTAGATTTCATTTGAGGCTTCTGCTTTGACTCATGGATTGTTTAGAACTGTGTAGTCTAGTTGCCAAGTGTTTGAAGATTCTCCTGTCATTTATTTCTATTGTAATTCATTATGGTCAAGATACGTCCTGTAAATATTATTTTTTATAAAAGCAAGAGTGGCTACAGGTTAATATCACATAGAATAAACTTCAAAGAAAAAAATTGTTGGTGACAAAGAGGAATATTATGAAATAAAGGAATTGATCCAACTGAGGGTTACTGGGGGGTGGGGGCGGGAGGGATAAGGTTTCTGGGTCATGGAAAATAAATGAGAAGGGAAAAGAAGGAAAGGAAGGAAAGGAAGGGAGGAGGGAGAAAGGAAGGGAGGAAAGAAGGAAGAAAGGAAGGAAGGAGTTGTTCCAGTGAAAGATGCCATGCTAAACACGTGTGCGCCACAGAGCAGAGCCTCAGAATACACGAAGCTGAGAGAAGTAGACAAACCCACAACCACAGCTGGGGACACAAGCGCCCGTCTCAACGGCTGATGAACTAGACAGGAAACCAGTACAGACGTGGAAGAACGGGGCGTTCCTTGGCCATAAAGGAATTATAGTTCCTCTCCGGTCTACTTTTGAGCCTATCCAGTGAGTTCTTAATTATGATCATTTAATTCTTTAATTCTATAATTCCCCTCTGGTTCCTTATATATCTTTTATTTCTTTACAGAGATTCTTAATTTTTATCTGTTTCAAAAGTATTCATAATTGCTTATTGAAGCATTTTTATCATGGCTGTGTCAATAGTTTTGTTGGATGATTCTAACATCTGAGACATGTCCGTGTTGGCATTCGCTGGTTTTCTTTTCCCTTTCCAGCTGTAATTTTCTGGCCCTTGATATGATGAGTGATTTTTTATTGTATCCTGGACATTGTGGGTATTATGTCATGAGACTCTGAATCCTATCAGAATAGTCTATTTTAGCCAATGGTCGTTCTCCTTAGGTTAGCATGCTGGTCTTGGCCTGATTTTGTGAGTTGTTCCAATGAAAATTTCATTTCCTTGCACTGCTACTCTGGTCTACTTTGTATGTGTGCTATTCAAAGGCTGCTCCGAAAACCTGGGCCAGTAAGCTATCTGTCCAAAATATCCGATGTAGGTTTAGAGAATCCTTTTCCCCAGTTCTGTTCTCTCCAAAATCTTCCCACCATTTCCTAGTTTGGAGAGTGAGGGGCATTGCCTGCCACTACTAGTTCCAAACTTCCTCCATGTTTCCCACTGATGCTACCCGCAGGGGAGGGATGTCTGGGGCTTCCGCGGCCGCTCAGTGCTGGGTGGGAGTCCAGCTCCTTTACCACCGCTGGGGGCAGGGGGCGGAATGCCACAGGTCGTCTACTGTTGCTGGGCTGCTGTGGGCTGTCTGCTACCCTTGGCGGGGCCTACAGTGCCCTCCGTCTCGGCTGATGTCATGCTTGCAGGGGAGGGAAGCAATCCATCCAGGGCCACCAGCTGCTCTGGGCGGAGGGAAGTCTCTGTCTTCATTCGTCACTGACTGCATGTTGACAGGGGAACAAAGTGCAGTCTCTAGGCTGGCTGGCGCTCGCTGCTCCCGTTGCATCATCCATCTGCCTTCTATCTTTCAGAGTCCTCGTTTTGGATGGAATGTTTGTGTCTTTTCAAAATTCATATGTTGAAGTCCTGATTCCCAGTGTCATGGTATTTGGAGGCAGAACTTCTGGGAGGTGATTAGGTTTGGATAGGTTATGAGGGTTATGAGGGTGGAGCTCCCATGATGGGATTAGTGCCCTCGTACTAGAAGAGACACCAGAGCTCTCTTTGTCTTCATAAGTGTGCACTGAAGAAAGACCATGTGAATGCATCAAGAAGGCAGCTGTCTATGGGGCGCCTGGGTTAAGTTGGCTCAGTTGGTTAAGCGACTGCCTTCGGCTCAGGTCATGGTCCTGGAGACCTGGGATCGAGTCCCACATCAGGCTCCCTGCTCGGTGGGAAGCCTGCTTCTCCCTCTCTCGCTCTCCCTGCTTGTGTTCCCTCTCTGGCTGTGTTTCTCTCTGTCAAATAAATAAATAAAATCTTAAAAAAAAAAAAAAAGGAGGCAGCCGTCTGCGGTTCAAGAAAGGGCTCTTAGCAGACACGCAATCAGCCCGCACCTTGAATTTGGACTCCCAGCGCCCAGAACTGTTGTTTACGCTGCCCAGTCTGGGAGTCTGCGGTGGCAGCCTGGGTTCCCTGGGACACCTGTCCTATGAGTGTCAGCTGTGTCGTATCCGGGGTTTAGTCGTACTTAGCGGGAGGGACTGGGAGAAATGCTGTTGAAGGGTCCTTGACAGGCAAGAAGTTTTGGATTTTTATAAAATCAGATTTATGGATTTTTTCTGGTTGTAATTCATGCTCTCTGTGTCATATTTAAGGCATTTTTGCCAAATCCAAGATTACTGTCTTAGTTATTTATTGCTGCATAAATAACTTCCTAACTTAGCAGCTTCAAACAGCAAACATATATTATTTTCACATGGGTCGGGAGGGTGGGAGCCCCTGGCCGCGTGGTTCTGGCCCCGCCTCTCATGAGACTGCCGTCAGCCCGAGGCTCAACGAGATAGATATCATCTATATATAAGAGATAGATGTCCATATTAAATACTTTATATCTTTATGTATCTGTAAGTATCTATATAAAAGATAAATATGCCTTAAAGATATTTAAAATAAATATTCATATGAAATAAATAAAACAATATCTACCTTCAGCTCACTCACATGGCTGATGCAGGCCTTCTGTTCCCCAGCACACGGGCCTCCTTCAGAGCAGGGCTGCCTCACGACAGGCAGCTGGCTTCCCCCAGGGTGAAGACAGAGACAGACACGGGCAGGCGGGTGGTGAGGGGGAAAACCCAAGAGAAAAACTGCAGTCTTTTAAGGAGCCTAATCTTGGAAATGCCGTCCTATCACTTTTGCCATATTCCGTTTCCGGGGAGTGGTTGACTAGGTCTGTCTTACCTTCAGGGAAATGCACATCCTGAAAGAAGGGTGACCAGAGAGTCTGTGAGCATCTCGTCTTTTCTTTTTAAAATGATTTTGTTTATTTATATGACAGAGAGAGACCCAGTGAGAGAGGGAACACAAGCGGGGGCGGGGGGAGAAGGAGAAACAGACTCCCTGCTGAGCATGCAGCCTGAGGCGGGGCTCGACCCCACGACCCGGGATCGTGGTCCTCGCTGAAGGCAGACGCTTAGCCCACGGAGCCACCCAGGCGCCCTGAGCAACTCTTTAAAACCAACGTGAACACTACAATTTCCTCCTGTTGCCTTATAGAAATTTTACACATTTAGCTCTTAAATTTACACTTATGGTTCCAAGTTAAGTTTTGTGTACGGTATGAGGTGAATACCGAGATCCTTCCCCTCGCCCCCTCGCCGTCCCTCTCCTCTCTTCCCCACCACCCCCTACTCCGTCTTCTTCTTGCATGTTGCTATTTGCTGAAAAAGAGAATGTTCTCTCCATTGACTTGCCTTGGCATGTTTGTTGGCCGTTCGTGGCCGCATATTTGTGGCTCATTCTGTCCTCTTTACCTGTGTGTCTGTCTCCACATCCATATTACGGCGCCAATTTCTGTGGCTTTCTGAAATCAAGTAGTATACACTCTTAGTTCTTTTTCAGATATTTTGGCTATTTTAGGTCCTTTACATTTCCACATAAATTCTAGAATCAACTTGTCAATTGCTACAAAAAAGCTCGCTGAGACTCTGATCAGGATCACATTCATGTCTGAGCGGTTTAGGGCCAACTGCCGCCTCAGCAGGACTGACTCCTCGAACCCAGGAACACAGGCCACCTCTGCTGTGTGCCGGCCTTCTCTGATGCATCTCCGCCGTGTTTGTGGTTGACCGTGGGGGGGTCTCGCATACCTCTCGTCACACTGGGGCGCTGGAAGCACCACAGGCCAGAGCCAGAGAGCCACGCCCGGCTCTGGAGAACGAGATCCGGGCTGTGAATATTCCCTGCAGCCTCTCCTCCCGCCCGGCACAGCAGCGGCTCGAGTAGTCACGAGGGAGATGCTGGCCGTGGAAGGGATGCAGGAATGCACAGATGCGGGCGTTTCTGGGGCTAGGGTTCACAGGTTGGATGCCGACGTTTGGACTGACTGAGTCATCCTCAGCCTGAACTTCAGATGGCTTCTGATACCCACATAGTGACTGCCACATAGAAAGGGGTGGGCCCCGCTGGCTTTGGCTCACATGGCTCAGCCTGCGCTTGCCTGATTCCGCAGGCGTGCGGTCTGCGAGCGCCCGGGTGAGCCGTCTCCCTGAGGCTCTGCTGCGGCCCCGTCCCGAGGCTAACTCACGCGCGCTTCGTGAGACCCGCTCGGGCAGGTGCTGCTTTTATCCCCATGTTGACACAGGGGCAAACCAAGAGATCGAAATCAGGGAGCTGGCTCACGATCAACGACTGGTAGGGGCGGCGGTTTGACAGATGATGCTGCATCTGGATATGCCTGCAGTCATGGACCAGCACACGGGAAATGTGCTGCGGTGCACATCTGCATTACATTCTTCTGAAATTTTAAATGCTGAGCTGTTTTATACAAAGAGGAGTGAATAGAACACGTCTGTGGCGTCTAAAGATTCATAACAATACAACATATCTCACTTAGGTTGAGAAGGGGAACGTTGCAAGGACTTTGAAAGGAACCCCCCTCCTAGTGCGCCCCTCCCTGACCCTGGCCCCCTTCTCCCCACTAGAGGTTGTCATATTTCTAAAATCAGGTTTTCTTTTTTTTTTTTTTTAAAGATTTTATTTATTTGACAAAGGGAAACACAGCCAGAGACGGAACATAAGCAGGGGAAGTGAGAGAGGGAGAAGCAAGCTTCCCGCCGAGCAGGGAGCCTGATGTGGGACTCGATCCCGGGTCTCCGGGATCATGACCTGAGCCGAAGGCAGTTGCTCAACCAACTGAGCCACCCAGGCACCCCTCTAAACTCTGTTTTAATCAATCCTTTTTCTTTATTTTTCTTTATAGTTTCCCCTCCTGCATATACACTTTATTTTTAAAATTTATTCATTTTTAGTTTTTAAATTTTATTTTATTTAAATTCAATTAAGATGTAGTTTCAGAGGTCGAGATCAGTTTTTCATCCGTTCTATATAACACCCAGTGCTCATGACATCATGTGCCCTTTCTTTTTTAACACTTTTTTCCCCAAAGATTTTATGTATTTATTTGACAGAGAGAAGCATAGCGAGAGAGGGAACACAAGCAGGGGGAGTGAGAGAGGGGGAAGCAGGCTTCCTGCCAAGCAGGGAGCCCGATGCGGGACTCGATCCCGGGACCCTGGGATCATGACACTTAATGACTGAGCCACCCAGGCACCCCGAGTTCAGCCTCTCTTATGGTTTGCCTCCCTCTCTGATTTCATCTTATTTTATTTTCCCCTCCCTTCCCCTATGATCCTCTGTTTTGTTTTTTAAATTCCACAGATGAGTCATATCATACGATAATCGTCTTCTTCTGATTGACTTACTCTGCTTAGGGTATGTACTTTAAAGCACTGCATTAGTTGAAGCCTGTGAGATTGAATATAGATGATCTCGCATGGTTTAACATATGTGTTTTCAAGGAGGCAATATCATTCCATGGAGCTGAAAATTGGTTCTTGGTTGGGGACAGGAAACAAAAAAATACTTAGAGAACACAGCAACTTGTGTTGCTCTGAAGAGCCACAATATACGAACAGATGTATACTGTATCTGCGGAATTAAAGCTTCATGGGAAATTAAAATTTCATTTGAAGGAAAAAATCTCTAAAAATGGAAAGGTGATAATGAAATATAGGTTGAGAAACACTGTCTTAACATTATTTAGTTTTACCTTTTTTGAACTTTATGTAAATGAGCTTTATGTAAATACTACATACGTGTCATGTGTGGACATTTGATTTTGGAGTTCATGTGTGTGCAGCCATTCTTTTTCCTTGCTGTCTAGTAGTGCACAGGGGGACACGCGAGCTGGCTCCCCCTTTCCCTCTCCAGGAATTGACCATGAGCTGTTTTCAGGGTCTTTTTTGCCATTACAAACTTTCTTTACATGGGTCTCAGTGCACTTGTGTTTGCACTTCTCTTGAGTATATATGTGAAGGACTGATGTCCTGGGCCATAGGAAAGCCCCTCTGTTAGATTTCCACCTTTATTAGATGCCAAGAGAAGTTCCAGAGATAATTCCATTTGAGGTTTCCACTAGCTGTATATGAAAGTTGTTTTTTCTTCTCTTTCTTAACACTCTATACCAACAGAAATTTTAATTTTTGCTAATTGAGTGGGAAATTGCATATCAGTTTTAATGGATGCTTCCTTGAAAACAAAGTCGGACACCTCCTCCCACATTTACTGGCCTTCCTGGCTTTTTTCCCTAGGAAGTAGCAAATTTTAGGTTTTAAGCCATTCAGTTCTGTTTTTTCCTTTTGGTTCAGACTTAAGTGTGTGTATAACACACACATTCTGAGTGTGAGTCATTTTTCAAGTATATGTATTGCACAAGTATCGTTTCCCCCTCACCCGTTTCTTTTCATTTTCTTTACGGTGCCTTTTAAAGACCAGAACTTCTTAGTTTTAATCTAGACAATTTCTAAATAACAATCTTTTCCCCTGCCCGAAGGCCATAGAGATTGTTCTCCGTGTGCCCATTTAAATTTCACTCTCGTGCTTTTCCAGATTGATGCTCGGAGATCTTCACGCCCTGAGTGCTCTCGCGGTCCTGCAGCCCCGGCATCGCCTCTGTGAGGCTGGGCAGCTGCTGTGTTGAGAGGCTGAAAGGGGATCCGTCTCCGTGGCCCCCCGCGCTGGGTGCTGCTCCGGCCCGGGCAGGCGAGTCGTGGGCCGGGCGGCCACCGCGGGGGGATGGCGCCCCGCGCTTCTGCATATTCTGTATCCTCTCCCCGGCCACTGGCCGCAGCACCTGGCTGTGTCATCTTGGGGCCCCTCCCTGCTCTGTGTGCAGAATAGGCCTGCCCTCAGAACTTTTATGGTGTGTAAGACAATCGAGGCTACGGCTGGAGATGGGAGTAGCCGGCTTCTCTGAGTGTAGCCGCTTTCCTGCAGTCCCCACCACTCCCTGCTGCCTCGGGCCCACCTCTGCTCTCATTTCTTCACTCACCAGGCACCTGGAGGCATTTGGGTTTGAGAGCCCCCTCTTCAGACGTTAGCCTCTTAGGTGGAGAGGGATTCAGGGCTTTGTGAGCGAACCATTGCTTTAAAAAGTTTATCTGATGATACCTATATAGTTTAGAAAATATGAAAAATGCAAAAAAACTAAATGGCCTACATTTTCAAATATTTAAAAATCTTCACTTCAAAAACAAATACTGTGAATATTGTTTGTGTATTTTTTCCCGTCCTCTTTCTGTGTGGTCTGTTATTGTAGATGTCATTATGTAGAGCATCTACTGTGCCCTCAGTTGTGTTCAGGAACGTGGCTGAGCCCCGGAGGTCTCGCTGGGACTGCAGATTCCGTGGGCAGACGCTGGGCCAGCCCCGGTGGGCGGTGGACCACATGATGGACAGCATCTGGCTCGTTGCTGGACGAAGTCTGGTCTTGGTTTCTGCGTCGAGTGTGCAGGACGGGGCTGCCCGTTGTCCCCACCGTCTGTCAGGGCCCAGTCCCCTGCGCTGGCAGGACCACAAGCAGCAGGAGTGCTACGAGCTTACATCTCACCTGCCTCAGTGTGCTGCCTTCCTGGCGCCAGCGCCCAGGCTCTCCTGTGGGGTGATGGCCATGCAAGCATATGGGGGCATTCCCATGCACCGATGGTTTACATGGTTCCGCCTCTGGAGACCCAGGCGGCCCCGCAGTGGAGCGGCCCAGGGCTATGCGGGTCGGCAGCTCCCCCTGCACGAGAGGGCCCCCGGGAACCGGATGGAGGGGCGGGGCGCGGCAGAGTGGGGGCAGGGCTGGAGTCCCCTCAGTTCTTGTCCATCGCGCACTGATGGGTCGTGTTTCGTCTCCGCAGGGGAGCAGGGTTGTGATTTTTATCTGCACTTAGTGGTGCCCACCAGCTGAGGGAGGTTAGATGGGCCTGAGAAAGCCCGGCGCATGGATGTAAGGGTCTGCACAGAGCTGTGCTGGCCATGCCGGGGGACACTGACCCTTGGGGGCCCTGAGCCCGCGGCGAGGAAGAGCCTCGTCTTCCAGAGGCTGGACGTCAGGCTCCCTGGAAAGCAGCCAGGCAGCATGTGTCACATTCAGAGTCCCCCCACCTTCCGGGAACAGAAGACAGCGCCAGACTTGAAGCGGGGTGCACGGGAAGGCGCCACTGTCCCCACAGCAGAGCGGGGCGCCTGCGCACCTGCCAGGGAGGGCCCAGCAAATCCCAGTCGTCTACACGGGGACGGCAGGAGCCGGGAGAGAGGCTGAAGGAAGGCTGCAGCCGACGGTTCCAGAGGGCTTTCTAGAGAACACTGGGCGAGAAAACCGAGATGCACAATGTGTGAAACCAGATCCCACATTGTGAATCAAACTAACCGAACCCGCTGTCTATACCTGTGTGCAGATGTACTTATGTGTTAACATGCACATGCTCTTGGTATCAGGAGCAGCGGCGTTCTGATGGGGTGAGCGGTGTGTTCAGCCCCTGAGAAGGCACAATGGGGTCACCACGGCCATGCATGCGCTGGGTGAGTCCTGGGGCCCGGCACCGCCTGGGGGCTCCGCCGAGCGTCCCCACTCGCTGTTGAGGTCGGCTGGGCCCCGGTCACCCGAAGGCTTGCAGGCGGAGCACGGTCCACGGGCCGCATGCGGACGGCGGGCAGCGTGGTGCGGGCTGCCGGCCGTGGGCTGTCGCTGCTGCGAAGGGGCTCATCCTGGGAGGACGCGAGTGTCCTCCTGGTGCCTCCTCGGGCAGCGCCCTCCCGCCGCAGGAAAGCAGCCACAGACGGCGGGGGAGCGCGCGCTGCGTCCCGGGGCGCTGCATTGACCGAGGCAGGCGGAGGGCCCGATTTGGCCCCTGGGCCGGAGCTTGCTGACATTCGGCCTTGAGAGCCTGCTTCATACTTCGCTTTTCTTCTGAGGGCCCTGGAGGGTCCTGAGCAGAGAAATCACCGCACACGGCTCAGTTTCACTAGGACTGCTGGGGCTATTGTGTGGAGGGCCCATGGAGGGTCCAAGAGGGTAACCAGAGCCCAAGGAAGGGGCCCCGGAGGTCCTCCCAGGGGTCCCCCCATGACTGGGGGGGGTCAGGTGCTGGTGTTGGGGCCAAGAGGGATTACATGTGCCTTGAAGCTAGAGGCAGATGGATTGATTGATTAATTCACTTAGAGAGAAACACGGATCAAGATGCTTCCGTTGCCCTCGGCCCTTGGTGGACCTCCTGAACCTGGGGTCAGGATCTCTGTGACAGGGGTGGCCACTCTGGAGCGTGGGGGGGTGTATGTGGCTGGAGACGGAGTGAGCACACTCCATAGGCGTGGAGGCCAGTTCTACCTAAAAGGGAGGCCAAGTACAGGTGTGGGGAGGGGCTGCGGGGCCAGGAAGCCTGACCGCTGAGGACTGGCCTCCCAGGACGCTGCCTGCGGTTTTCAGTAGAGTGTGTGGGAACATGTAAGGACCAGCAAGCAGGGTGGCCCTCTGGTAGGGCTCTCCAGCGTGGACAGGCCACAGAGGGCATTCCCTGACCCTTGGGCACGTCTCTGTAAAGACAAATACATAAACGTGGAAACGGAAGTGTTGTAGGCTGTTTAGTGCAAGCTGGCGACCCAGGTTCCGCACCTGCTGGTCAGTGTTCTGTTTCAGTACAACCGTGGACCCAGCACTTTCCCCGACTTCCGGAGACGCTAACACGTGCAAAGTCAGAGAAGTGGAAAATAGTGAAGCCAACACCCATGCACTCACGGCCCAGACTCGACAGTTCGCTTTGTGCCGGGCACCCTGGGACCGGCGCCCGCTTGCTCTGGCCGCGTGTGAGTCTCTGCCAAGTGCGTGCGACGCGCCGAGTCCTGGGCTCAATCACCTTTGCCTGTTCTCATTTGGGGGGGGTCTTTGTTTATTTCCACAATGGGATTACACCTTCCTTCTGGCTGAAAACTACTAAGGAAGTCTACCTTCTAAAACAAGAGAAGGGGCACCTGGGTGGCTCGGTCGGTTAAGGGTCGCCTTTGGCTCAGGTCATGATCCTAACGTTAAACCCCGTATGGGGCTCCTTGCTCAGCAGGGAGCCTGCTTCTCCCTCTGCCTGCCCCTCCCCCTGCTCACTCTCTCTCTGTCAAATAAATAAATAAAATCTTTTTAAAGAATAAATAAAACCAGAGAGGAAATGATGGTTCCCAAGTTGGACCCAGGGGCTTGGGTGGTGAGCAAATGATGCGAGAGGAGTGGGGGCAGAGGAGCCTGATTTGGGGCTGGCAGTCCTGGAGGGAGCGGGGCCGGGGAAGCGAGCTCTGGGGACCTTCACTTGCCGGTGCTCCAGCCCCTCCCAACGTCCAGAGCAAACCCAGGCTGCTGGGGCTGCCCGGACCAGTACCACCGGGCAGCTCTGCAGCGGAGATCGGGTCTCACAATTCCGGAGGCCGGAAGTCCGAGATCAGGTGTTGGCACGGTTGTTTCTTCTGAGGCCTCTCTCCTTGGCTGATAGATGGCCGCCTTCTTCTTCCTCTTCTTTTTTTTTTTGAGGAGTTTTTAAAATTAACATACAATGTATCATTTGCTTCAGCGGTACATGTCTGTCTATAGATGGCCACGTCTGACTGTATTCTCATTTGGTCTTTTCTCTGTGGTCACACATCCCTGGTGTCCTCCTCCTCCTCCTCCTCCTCCTCCTCCTCCTCCTCTTCTCTCTGAGGTGGGGAGAGGTGGGGAGGAGCAGAGAGAGGGAGCAGGCTGAAGGGTTAAGAGCCCAGTGCAGGGCTCACTCTCAGAACCCCGAGATCATGGCCTGAGCCAAAATCAGGGGTCACTTAGCCAACTTACGCACCCTGTGTCACCTCCTCCTCTTCTTCCTTTTTTTTTTCTTAATATAACTTTTCATGCCTTTATTCTACTGGTGATTTTAAATGCCTATTTGTCGTTGTTTTTTGTTGACATATAATGCGTTGTTTGCTTCAGGGGTACAGGTCTGTGAATGACCAGTCTTACACAATGCACAGCACTCACCATAGCACATGCCCTCCCCAAGGCCCATCACCCAGCCACCCTATCCCTCTCCCCCAAACCCCCCTCAACCCTCAGTTTGTTTTCTGAGACTAAGAGTTTCTTGTGGTTTGTCTCCCTCCCCAGCCCCATCTTGTTTCATTTACCTCCTCTTCTTACAAGGACTTCAGTCCTACTGGATTAGGGACCCACCCTTCCGACCTCACTTAACCTTAATTACCTCTGTACAGGCCCATTTCCTAATGCAGTCATTTGGGGGTTAGGGTTTCAATATATGGATCTGGGGGGCACATAATTCAGTCTATAACGGCACCAAAGGGGGGGAGCTGCCTCCTGTTAGAGGCGGGGCTGGAGCATGCCGTCCCCAAAGCATGTGCGAGCCGCCCCCGTCTGCGGACCCCCACTCACCGTTCTCTGCCACAACCTTGTTCACAGGTTGTCCCACCGCCCCGAATGGCCACTCTCTCTCCCTGGTGCTGAGTGGCGGTGACACAAGGGAACATGTGGTCGCACTTTAGGCTCACGGTTCGCTTCCTGGTGCAGTGAGCCCTGAGGTTGTGTGCGTATTTTGTGTGGATGCATACCTGTGCCTTTTGCCTTTTCCAAGGAGATCATCCACAGCTTTACTTGAATCTCTGAATCCAAAAGATGATGGAGACCACTGTTCTAGGTGCCAGGGGGCTGGGCTAGATCTGGTGGCCCCATGCAAAACTCGTAAGGGAGCACAGCTGCGCACAGTCCCGCAGCACGCTGTGTGGCTGAACGGACTCCCTCCTCGCCCGCCACGCAGACAGGTCAGGAGCACGCCTGCGTGCGACACGCGAGCTCCACGAAGCCCACCATCCGTCTTGTTCTGTCCTCTCCACACTCGGGGCACCAGGCCGGTATGACAGCTGCTCACGACATACACTTTCTAAATGAGCTGCTCCGGCCGGTTCACCGCTTGGCCTCTATTTCAAGGCGCATGTTAGAACTTAGGAGCTCAGTTCTACTTCATATGACTTGTGACGTATTTGTCCATTTCGTACCAGAGCCCGAAGCTCAGCTATCTAGGTCAGGATGCCTATGCTTTCAGGCCAAGAAAAAAGCATGGATTTCAAGCACCAGTTCTCAACCTTGACAGCCCTGGAGACACCCCTTGGGGAGACTACATCCTACCTGAAAAACAGGTCACCTAGGCCTCCCACTCAGGTCCACACTGAATCATGGTCATTCCCACTTTTATAAGCTTACTGTGTGACTCAGATGCATGATGAGAACGAAAACTTGTTGATTTAGAGAAATTTTGAAACTGAAGTGACAACAGATGAGAAATCAGTGAGTGTGCAAATTGATCTCTCTTTATATATTGGTTATGATTAAGTTCAGCAATGAGGCATTTACGAGATAGAAGTGCATTTTTGTCTTATATAAAGGAAGTTAAGAAATAGACAGGTTTTTTTAAAAAATATTTAATTTATTTATTTGACAGAGAGAGAGATCACAAGTAGGCAGAGAGGCAGGCAGAGAGAGAGGAGGAAGCAGGCTCCCTGCTGAGCAGAGAGCCCAACGTGGGCCTTGATCCCAGGACCCTGAGATCATGACCTGAGCAGAAGGCAGAGGCTTTAACCCACTGAGCCACCCAGGCACCCCAGAAATAGACAGTCTTAGGATTAGTATGGTGTCCTTATGATGTCCCAGGCTCCTGTTATCATCTGGCTTCCATTCCCAAGACCACCTCATTGTCTAATATTGATGCTAGTGCACCAACCATCACATATGTGCTCTAGGTAGCAGGATAGGGGAAAAGATGGTGAAGAGCACGCCCTATCCCTTTTAAGGAAGCTTCCTGGAAGTATTATATAGCATTCATGCTTACATTTACTTAGACAAAAGGCCCAAAATACTAATCAAAATTAAAATTGAGAACCGTTCATCCAAAGAGTTCATCAAGAGAATAAATAGTCAAGCCAAAGACTGGGAGGAGACATTCAGAATACATACATCTGACAAAGGATCTCTATGAAGAATATATAAAGAGTTCTAATTAATTTATAATTAATAAGAAAAAAGGCTGGGAAGGAAAAGAGACATCCGCTGCCTGTGATGGTAAATTAGTTCGAACATTTTGAAACAGTGTAAATTTGTTATAAAGTTAAAATGTACTTTTATATGGCCCAGAAATTCCACTCTTTGGTATTTACCCAAGAGAAATGAAAACATAAACGATTTAAGAACAGCTATTTTATAAACAACTAAAAATTTGAAACAGCCCAATGTCCAACAATAGGAGAGTGGATAAATATCATGGCGCGTTCGTATATCAAAGCCACAAAAAGAACAAAGGTCTTTGCTGGGAGGCGCGCTGTCATCGGGCCGAGCTCTGGCACAGCTGAGGGGCTCTGGGCCTGAGAGGGCTCGGCCTGCCGCCGCCAGCACCGTCTCCTCCTGGACCGGACTAGGCGGCCAGCGTCTGCAGAGCTGCACGCAACACCCATGACGTACAGCACACAGCCTGCGACGCGCACGACACGGAACGACACAGTGTGCAATACACACAGCACGTGATACACCATGTGCGCGAGTACCGTATGTGACAGTGAGTAACACCACAGCATGCGACACACATGACATACAGTATGCTCCGCATGCGAGACATGAGAGCGTGTGCTATACGGCACACACAGCACACACCGTACACAGCGTACGGCACACGCAGCATGTGACTCATAGTAGCACGCATCTGTAGCAAATAATGTATCCACATGCGTGTAACAGTCGGCACGTCACAGGCATAGCGTGGAACACACATAGCACACGACACACAGAACGTGTGCCGGATGTCGCGTGTGCCTACGCATAGCGTGTAACACGAAGAGTGTAAGCCCCATGGCTGCGGTTTGCCCTTCCATGGGGGACATCTGCCCTGGACGGGCTGGCCGGAGAGTAGCTTTTACTAGTGGGCATCACCAGGCTTGTTTATCGCACTAGTTACCCTCTACTCCTTCTTTTCTTCCAGAGATGTGGCCTGAATGAGCTGGGATACAGAGGGACCTTTTCAAATGTGGTTACGAGCAGAATGGCTGCTCAGGCTCTTTCTGGACTAGCACCTGGAGGTCAGGGCTGGCAGCAGTGCAGGCTGACCCCCAGGCTGAGTGCGTGAGGTGGGCTGGTTCCTCCCCTCACCTCGCTGGGGCCCCGTCAGGGGAGAAGCATGGTGGCTGCCCTGGAACGAAGGCCTTCAGCTTTGTGCCCCCGGAAACAGGCCTGGATCAGGGACTCAGCTGGAAGCAGCAGATCCAGGAGGGGGTCCCAGGAAGCCCCAGTATGTGACTGGGGAGCTGGAGGAGGGCACGTCGAGGCCACTGCCCCTGGGGGCCCAGCACATGGAGCCCCTCCTTCTCCCGCTACCGACACTGGGTCACAGGTAAGCAGCAGCTGCGGGCTGCTTGCTTCGGAGAGCGAATCCGACCCTCCTTTTACAACAGAAACACATGGTCAGCGAACTAAGAGTCTGCCCCAAAGCTGTTAAGTGGAGGAGCTGGAGGTCCGACCTCTACACCCGCTGCTAGGCGGGGAAGCCGCACAACGTGAAAGCGGGTGTGTAGGGTGGCCTGAGAGCAGTGGGGCATACCCCAGAGCCCCGTCTTTGCTGATCTGCATCCCATCTGCATGAGAGCAGAGGGGGTGCGGGAGGAGCCCTCAGCACCCCATGACCTAACTAAGTGCCTGCCCCTCACTCCACCCTGTCTGATGAGGCCCTACAGCCCCACCATGGCCCAGCCCTGAAGGGAGGCCAAGCCCCCGCGGGAGAAGCTGGCTGCCTACAGCTCACAGTGTGACCTTCCAAGGAACAGGTCCCTTAACGAGCTGAAACAAGACCCAAGGGGAAGGACGGCGGTGCTCTGGCTTCTTGCCCTGCCCTCAGGCACACACTATTGGCCTTGCGAGCACTGCCAGTCCTCCCTCAGGCAGGGGGTCGGCAACAGTGTGTCGGGGGCCGGGCCCAGAGGCGAGGCTGCCCCAGCAGACCCTTGCTGCGGGGCCCCGCTGAGCTGGCATTCGTTGGCAGCGGGGAGCAGGAGGCCTTAATAGGGTCATTGTTTTGTTGTCACTTCAGCTTCTTCCGTGACTCTGCCTGAGGTCTGTTTGCACAGAACCTCCCTTACGTTGATGGAAGGAAATGTTGACGCCGGTCCTACGTTAAGAACAACCATGTTCAAAGGCAGCTTGGCTAAAATAAAACTTCTGTTTCTGGGAACACGGAGCACACATACTTCTCCCCATTCCTCCTGCCAAGTAAAACTGAAAACCCTAAATATCTTATAGAGGTTTTTTTTTTTTTTAAAGATTTTATTTATTTGTTTGACACAGAGAGAGCTATCACAAGGCAGAGAGGCAGGCAGAGAGAGGGGAAGAAGCAGGCTCCCCGCCGAGCAGAGAGCCCGATGCGGGCCTGCATCCCAGGACCCTGAGGTCATGACCTGAGCCAAAGGCAGAGGCTTAACCCACTGAGCCACCCAGGCACCACCTAGGGAGTTTTTTTTTTTTTTTTTAAGATTTTATTTATTTATTTGACAGAGAGAAACACAGCCAGAGAGGGAACACAAGCAGGGGGAGTGAGAGAGGGAGAAGGTGGTTTCCTGCTGAGCAGGGAGCCCGATGTGGGGCTCGATCCTGGTCTCCGGGATCATGACCTGAGCAGAAGGAAGATGCCTAATGACTAAGCCACCCAAGCACCCCAGAGATAGTGATATTTTATATAGTGTACCTATCTATCTATCTATCTATCTATCTATCTATCTATCTATCTATCTATCTATCATCTATCTATCTATCTATCATCTATCATCTATTTATCTATCTATCATCTATCTAATCATCTATCTAATCATATATCATCTATCATCTATCTACCTATCTATAATTTATATAATCTATGTATATCATCTATATTTTTTAAAAAAAGATTTGTTTAGGGGCACCTAGGTGGCTCAGTCATTAAGTGTCTGCCTTCAACTCAGGTCACGATCTCAGGGTTCTGGGATCGAGCCCTGCATTGGGCTCCTTCCTCAGCGGAGAGTCTACTTCTCCCTCTGTCTGCTGCTCTGCCTACTTGGGCTCTCTCCCTATCTCTCTGTCAAATAAGTTAAAAACCTTAAAAAATTATTTGAGGGAGAAAAAGAGAGTGTGCATGAGCAGGGGGAGGGGATTCCAGAGGCAGAAGGACAGAGAGAGTCCCAAGCAGACTCCCTGTTGAGTGGGGAGCCCGAGGCGGAGCTTAATCTCATGAACCTGAGATCAGTCCTGAGCCAAAATCCAGAGGCACCCAGGTGCCCTCTCTCTATCTATCTATCTCTCATCATCATCTATCTATCATCTATCTATCATATCTAGGCCCTGAAAGCAGAGAAAGGAAGACAGATCAACTGGAGATACTGAGACCTAAGGAATGGAATGGTAGTGAGTCCCTAGGTTTTCTTCTTGCCTCGTGTGTCCCAGAATTGGGTCAGAAACAGCCGACAACCCAGAAATGCCAAGGGGCATGCACAACAAGTCTCTTGGCCAAAAGACCCGTGAAGGAGCAGCCCAGAAGAACAGAAAACCCAGGCATAAGCCACTCTACTCCAGCCACGCACAACAGGAAGATCTGAGGCCCCATGCCCACCTCTAATGGCAAAGGCCAAATGAGGATCCTAGACTATAACAAGGCCCCAACGTCCATGAAGGCCACGTAGGGAGCGTGAGTGAGACAGGCAGGTCCCGGTGACGCGGTGACGCGGTGACTCGGAGGCCCTCCTGGCCAGAGCCTCTCAGAGCAGCCCCTGTGCGCGCAGCTTTGTCATGCACGGGCCGCTCCCTGGAGGTGGCGGCAGTGGAAACGCTAAGTGAAATGTTGGGCTCCTCTCCACAACACTTGTCTGGAGCTCCCAGGACCCTGAACCCGCCTCGTGGCTCCTGGGGAAGGGCGGGCACCATGGGGAACAAAGCCGCCGCGCCCAGCCCCAGCCGCCCGTCTCCAGGCTGGCTCCCTCGGGTCCCGGAGAGGCTGCGTCTTGAATGGTTGGCTTTATGTGTGAGAAAGAAAAGTGGCTTCTTTCCCTAGGCTTCCTTTCACAGAGAAGTCTCCAGGGTTCTGGTGAGCTACAGAGCGGGCCAGCAGGATGGGGCTGCTGAGGACAAGCCCATCCGGAGGGAGCATGGGAAGCTGCAGGGGGCCCTGGGTGGGGGACTCAGGCAGAGAGGAAGGGGAAGGCACCCCGGGGCGTGCTCGCGTCCATGGCCTTGGCCAGGGCCAGGCGCTGGAAACAACAGGGATGCGCGGAGGGTGGGAGAGAAAGAGGGACCAGCCCCAGTGCGCCCGGGACCTCAGAGCTGCGCGTCTGCAGGATGGCTAGAAATGGCAGTGCGGCAAATGTGGACAGAAGGCAGGCCTCCGGCGGCTGACGGGAGGTCAAGGACCCGTGCCTGCCCGCGGTGCGGGTGGGCATCCCTGCAGCAGGGGAAGGGGCTGGAGAGAAGGGCGGCAGCCAGGACAGCTGAGGTGGGGGCCCATCGGAGGGTCATCAGAGAGAAGAGACAGGCTCTCAGGAGGGATCTCTGTGCCACCCCCAGGACATGAGGTTAGACCCCGAGGCCTCACTGCCGGGGTGGGGACAGAGGCTGATGGCCCTCTTGACACGGTGGCTGGGGAGTCAGCAGAGGAGGAGGGAGACGTGCGAGCTCCCTGCCACCCATCACTGTGGGGTAGGGGTGTCCCCTGGGCTCCGATGTCACCCAGAGAGGAGGGGAAGCAGAGGAGGACAGGTGGAGCCCTAACACCAATTCTAACCCGTAGAGACCAGTAACTTGAACAAATTAAAAAAAAAATTAAACCCATGTCTGAGGGAATGGAGACTTGAGGAAGTGAGGATGTGGGCATGTTTTGGGGCACATCTGGGCGGTGCCATGTAAATTCCTCTCCTGGGCCTGCCCTGGTGCCCGGGGCCCACCTGGAGAGCGACAGCCAAGGAGGCCCCAGGACTGGGTGGGCTGTGCTTGCAAGGGAGGGAAGGGGGAGGTCCAGCAGGCGTGGGGCCTGGAGACGCAGGGAGAGAAGGCAGGCTGGGTGACCACGCAGCTTCTAGGAGCGGTCAGTGGAATGGGCATGGACGGGGCAGGCAGACAGGGGACCTGGGAAGTTGTCACGGTCCTTTGAGGAAAAGAGAGGAACAGGAGATACGAGGTCTTAGGTGTGCCCATAGCCTGGGGCCTGTGTGGGTTTCCTCTATGGTGGGCAGCACGGCAGGTATGATCGAGCTGGTGGTGGGACGGTCAGGGGCCTGTGTGGGGTCTGAGCCGGAGCTGGAAATGAAGGCCCAGTCTGAGATGTACCCTGCCCGGGTCTGATTCCTCCAGAAACAAACTTGGCGTTTCACAGACAGGGCTGACCGCAGGTCAACGGTCCAGCTGGAATCCAACTCTGATCTGACGACAGGAGGCTGTTCGCCACGACAGGGAGAGGAGCCAAGACCAGCTCCTTGCGGCAGGGGCCTCCCGGGCCACGGAGGTGAAGCCCTTCCCGATGGGCCTTGTCGGGGGGCTGGAGGTCCAGCCCAGTGCACTCACGGCAGGGGGCTGGTCAGTCAGAAGGGCTGTGGGGCGAAGGGTCCCATGACATCGGTGCACACGGCTTCCTCTGGAGGCTTCCTAGGCTTGGAGGTCCCTGAGACCAGCTGTGTGCTCTCAGGAGGGCACCGTGGGCTGCCATTCCCTTGGGGTTGGCCTTCGGCCCCCAGGGAGCCTGCGTGCTGTGGGCTGGGAGCATGGCGGGCGGGGGAGCAGCTCCTTCCTGTGACCTCAGGCGGGGTGAGGAGGGACTACTTTTCTCCAGGAAGAGAGACTTGTAACCACACAGAGCACCGTGAGGACAAGCATCTGCTAGAAGGTTTTTGGGGTGAGGACCCAGGGACAGCAAGTGAGTAGCCGGCCCATCCCAGGAAGTGGGGCAGCTGTAGGTCCCTGTAGGAGCGCTGGGTGTTGAGAGGGGAAAGCAGGGGACGCCGAGGCGCCGGGCGGGGCTGGGTAGGGAGGGGTGCGGCCCACAGGGGTGGCTGGGTGACACAGAAGGCTACTACCGAGCACAGGGAGGGGTGAGGGGCTGGGCAGGACCTAAGAGCCTCCCCAGCTGCAGGCTCAGGAAGGCTTTCAAGGGGCCTCCAACCGGATTTTTAAGGTTTTGTTTTGTTTTGTTTTGTTTTGAGTGAGTAGTGCCGGCAGGGGTGCGGGAGGTGGAGGGGTGAGGAGCAGGGGGAAAAGAAGAGAGAAAGGATCTCAAGCAGGCTCCAAGCCCAGTGCAAACCCCATGAGGAGCTGGATCCCATGACACCCGCCGTGACCTGAGCCAGAATCGGGAGTCAGATGCTGAACTGACGGAGCTACCAGGCGCCCCGAGTGGCCTGTGACCTAAACAGAAGAAGATGAAAACTCCTCTTTGTGGGGAGGTGTTCTTAAGGCTGACTTGCCCTGGTCATTCATCAGGAAGTGGAGGAAGCTTCCATCCTGCGTTCCCTGATGGGCGGATCAAGCAGGCTCCAAAATGCTCAGG